>BHEV01028926.1:0-13932 GCA_004319985.1 Emydocephalus ijimae | reverse complement strand
ACAGCTGCTGGCCTGCGCCAGGAGGAACCTCTCATTCAGGCGGTTCCAGAGCAGCTCAGAGCCTGGATGGAGATGGCTATCTGCCAAGGAATTGCGGAAGGACTCCAGCAGATGGCTAGACCGGGGTTGCCTCCGTAGGCCACCGAATCCGTAAGATCAATCCCAATCATTCCGGAACCGTCTCATGATAAGGTACCTCTTCAAGGGGAGGTTTCCCCCTCAGTCAGGGAGGACGAGGAAGAGGCAGAAAGGGACCTAGATTTGTGCAGGGAGGAGGAGGAGGAACAATTTGATCTAGGGTCCTTACAATACAACGAACCCTTTCCTGACTCAGAACCATCAGAGGCGGAAATGTCAGAGGACGAAGGGCTCACACCCGACCAACCCGCTTTTGTAGGGCTCTTCAAGCCCCAGCTATTCAAATCCCTCCTCTTCAAAGCCAGGAACATTTCCGGTCTAACTACTCAGAGCCCCTCTGATCCCACTCCTCTGGTTCTGGCAGGACCAGAGGACTCCATGTTTAAACAGCCTGTGGTGGAGGCCGAGGTCATCCCAACCCCCCCATCTTCCTGGACCTGGTGTCCAAGCAACTGGCCTCCTCAGCTGCCCCCCCCGGCCCCTTTGACCCATGATAAAAGGTTCTTCAGCCTTGACCCAGAGCTCTCCAACCTGCTGAGCACCCCAGAGGTTGATGAGCCCGTCGTGGGCCTGACCTCTTCCTCCGCCCTCAGCGACCCCTTAGAGGCTCTGAGGCCGGAGGAGAAACAGTCGGAGCTGGCCTTATGGCGAGTTCACCAGTCGGACGCATGGGCGATTAGGGCGGCCACGGCCGCCTCCATCAGGTCGTCCATTTGCTGGCTTCGCCAGCTTAAGCAACATGTCCTGACTTCCAATACCCGTGCCTATCAGGATATAGCCAAGATTATGGCCATGGCGGAGTTCTCAGCAGACGCCACTTTTCACTCAGTAAAATTCTCCTCCCGCGCCATTTCCTCCCACGTCTTGGCCCGCCGCCTGCTCTGGATAAGGCACTGGCAGGTGGACCTCAAGAATAAGGTGAAACTGGCCTCTGCCCCCCTCACGGGAAGTAAACTGTTCAGACCTTCCCTGGATCCTCTCCTAGTCGAAGGAAGAAACAAAAAGAAATTCCTCCCATCCCTCATCCATAAGTCCGAACCCAGATCCCTGCAGCCTTTTCGGAGGGCCCCCTTCTGTCCCTATCCCCAAACCCCCTTCCCTCCCAGGTACCAAAGCCCCCCCCTTGGCCTGGGACAGCCCCAGGACAGGTCCGACCCCTTTGATAGGCACAGGAGAGGCGGTAACTTCAAGAGGTCCTTTCGTGGCTCTGGAAGCAGGCCCTTCCGGCGCTCCAGATAAGCAACCTGACTTAATTCCCATTGGCGGGCGACTTGAAACCTTCGCCAACCAGTGGGACTCTTCCACTTCAGACGCCTGGTTCAGGGACACCGTCAGGTTTGGCCTTGCCCTTGAGTTCCTCTCTACCCCCCCTGGTTTATACATGACATGTCCCCTCTCCAAGAACCACACCAAACGCAAACTCATGGATTCCGCAATTCAGCACCTACTGGACATACAGGCCATCCAGCCCGTTCCTCCGTCCCAAAGGGGACAGGGATTCTACTCACACTTATTTGTGGTTCCCAAACACTCAGGGGGTTGGAGGGCGATTTTGGACCTCATCAATTGGAAGAAAAGCCAATTGGCCCCTTCCACCAAGCTATCCCACCTGGGGACTATAATAGACATGGTCAAAGGGAGGGTGTTCATCTCTCCAGAGAGAATACTCAACATCCAACAATCAGTCAAACTCATCAGACAACTTAAGAGGGTCTCCCTCCTCGAACTAACCAAGTTGCTAGGTAAAATGATCTCTTGTATCTCCGTCATTCCCTGGGCCCGTTTCCACTCCAGATCCCTCCAGCGGTTCTTGCTCCTGTACCAAAGAGCCGGATCAAGCAACTCAAGGCGCAAGGTCAAGGTCTCACCAAGGGTTCTCACCTCCCTCCTTTGGTGGAGCAAGGCGTCGATCAACAAGGGCTGCCTCCTCGAGCCCCGGAGACTCACCGTCACCACAGACGCCAGTCTGTCCGGATGGGGTGCTCACCTACAGTCCCTTACAGCTCAGGGCAGATGGTCAGCGACAGAAAGGCTGTGCAATATAAACTGGTTAGAGCTTCGCGCCATCCACCTGGCCCTCTGCAGTTTCCTCCCTCAGGTACAGGGCAGCCACATTCTCATTCTCACCGACAACATAACAGCCAAAGCTCATGTCAACAGGCAGGGGGGCACTAAGTCATCAAGCCTAATGAGGGAGACCAAGTGCCTCTGTTGGTGGGCGGAGTCTCACCTCCTTTCACTCAGGGCAGACCACATTTCGGGTATCAACAACACCCGAGCAGACTGGTTGAGCAGGGCCACCATAGACCTGTCAGAGTGGCGCCTCCACTCAGCCCTGTTCAGGGAGGCGACAGCAATATTCGGTCTGCCAGTAGTAGACCTGTTTGCCTCCCCTCTCAATACCCAACTTCCAAGGTTCGTTTCGAGATTCCCCTCCCTAGGCGCGGAGAACCACAACACCCTTTGATGCCCATGGTCTTCGGGCCTCCTTTACGCCTTCCCCCCTCTGGCGCTGGTGCCCAGAGTCCTTCAAAAGGTACTCCACGAGAGGGTGGAATTGCTTCTGGTAGCTCCTTATTGGCCCCGTCACCCTTGGTTCGCGGACCTCCGCAGCCTATCTGTAGCCCCTCCCTGGAGGATCCCAGCAGACAGGATCTCCCTGTCTTAAGGCCCCCTTCTTCACCCGGACCCCCAATGGCTCCAACTAGCCGTCTGGAGGTTGAGCGGGAATGTCTGAAGAGGGAAAATTTCTCCACCGAAGTCATTGATACCATTTTAGCAGCCAGGCGTCCCTCCACCAGAAGGATTTACGACGCCACTTGGGCCATTTTCCGCAAATGGTGTGCCAATCTCCTCATTGACCCAACTGACCCATCTATTGCCCAAATTCTCGACTTTCTCCAAGGGGGTCTCAGCAAAGGACTGTCCCCCAACTTACTAAGGCATCAGGTGGCAGCTTTATCCACCGTCATTTCCTGCGAGGGGGTCAGCTCCCTCTCTCACCATCCCGCATCCGAGCTTTTCTGAAAGGGGCCACAAACTTAGGGCCACCGTCCCTTCACCGGTATCTGACCTGGGACCTCAACAGAGCCCTGACTTCTCTCACTAAGCCACCCTTCGAACCCCTGAGAAAGGTCTCTCTCCAGTTCCTATCCTACAAGGTAGTGTTCCTGGTGGCTATCACATCAGCCTGTAGGATTTCAGAGATTGCTGCTCTGTCGGTTAGGAAAGATCTGTGCGTCTTCCATCCCGACCGGGTGGTCCTCTGACTTGACTCTTCCTTTCTACCCAAGATTAACTTGGTTTTCCACAGGGCTCAAGAACTTATCCTCCCCAATTTTTGCCCCAAGCCAACTCATGAAAGGGAGAGACTGTGGCACACTTTAGATGTCAAACGTGCCTTACGGATCTATATTAAGCGTACTCAGACCTTCCGTAAATCCGAGGCCCTGTTTATATCCTTTCAACCAAAGTCACAAGGGCTCAAGGTACCCTCAACCACCATAGGCCATTGGATAAGGGCGGCTATTTCCAAGGCATACCAGGCCCAGGCCCTCCAAGTGCCCAGGCGTATCACGGCTCACTCCACCAGGAGTGCGGCAACTTCAGCTGCCTGGGCTAAGCAGGCCCCAATGCTCGACATCTGCCGGGCAGCAACGTGGGTCTCCCCGTTGCCCTTCATTAGGCATTACAAAATCGACAGGTATGCCGCAGCGGAGGCTTCTTTCGGTAGAAGGGTCCTTCAGAGGGTACTCAGGGAACCCGAGGAGTCTATAGACCAGACGGTGTCCCCCCCGTAGGACAGGCCCCAGCTTTGATATGTCCCACTCTCTGGACGATCCAAACAGCTCTAAGAAGAATGGGCATTGGTTCTTACCTGACACGCCATTTCTCTTGAGCTGAGAGGATCGTCCAGCCCTCCCTTTTTCTTTCACCGTCTGGTGGGGTCCTGTTTCGGCCAGTGCACTTTAAGTCTAGCAAGAGGAGAGCACGAATGCCTGTTTTCCTCTCGTCTTTGCATAAACTCGGGAACGCGAAGGCAAGCCACGTGATGGAAGGTGGAGCGTTCCTCAGAAATTAAGCTCAGCCTACAACAGCAGAGACTGAAGCTCCACCCACTCTCTGGACGATCCTCTCAGCTCAAGAGAAATGGCGTGTCAGGTAAGAACCAATGCCCATTCCATTTTGAGGACCAAAACAATTGATGAGATGGAGAACAGTGGATTAATTTGCTTTTTTATTTATCCAGTTTCCACAACTCTTCTTGTAAATATATTGAAGAACAAGCAGCAGTCAGCAATATGTTGTGTTGACAATGTTTGTCTGAAAAGAGGATGACCCGAAATTTAAAAATACTGCAAGAACAGAAAAAATGTCAACAAAACTTCTGTGCAACATCTACCTTCTGTTTTATTTTATCTGCAGGTATGCATACATGTATATTTATATCAACTAACAGAAGTCACATTCCCCAAAAAAGAGAGGATAGAAAAGATGAGAGGAAATTGAACGGCAATGAGGCAGCAGTGGGATCCTACCTGTTCGGTGATCGTGAATGCGTGCATGTGCACCTAACGTGTGTGCGCAGCTTTCCTCACACCAGCTGAGGCCTGCAGCACCAATCAGTTGAGAGAATAAAGAAGAGAAAAGTGGAGGGGTGGCTGGGAGGACCAGTCCTGCACTTTTCTCTTCTTTATCCTCTCAGCTCGTTGTCCAAGGCTTTCTTTCCTCCTCTCAGCTGATCGTGGGAGACTTATTACTACCGGTTCAGTTGAACCAGTCTGAACTGGTAGCGTACTACCACTGCATTCTAAGGGAAGAGGTACATAGAAAGGGAAGGCAAGAACAGAAGTCTTTCTTGACTTTATCTAGGGTTTACCTTCACCAGGACAACAATTTTTAGTCTTCAGCCCAGTCTTTAAAGACATCAAGCTTTTGCAACAGCGGCATTGGTAGTCATTTGTTCCCCCTGCCCATTTCTTTTTTCCAATTTCCACTTGATTTCTTATCAACCCTCCAATTCCCAGATAATCTTTTGTGAATCTTCCTGTCAGTACTTTTTCTGCCACTGTGCTTATAATTTGTCAAAACTTTACATTGATTTATAAAAAAAACCCCTACACATAACTTAAAAATTAAAAGAGGGAGAACAAGCCAAGCAAGAGCTTATCTGATTCCTTGTCCTTGACAATTATATAAACCAAAGGGCTAGCTAGGTGGTGTTAAAATGGGATTCCTATCACCCAGCAGGCTAGAGATGGAAGAATTATTAGTCAGCCAATGTATTGTACTTTCATGTTTCTCCATCCTACATTGGTGAGATAGGAAAACATGTCAGGACAGAAGTGGGTGATTCCCATGATATCCTCCCAACATTCTTCTCTGGTGGCCATTCTGCAGCTTTGGAGAGCTAAGGCCCACACCCAGTAGAAGCCGCTTGGGAGAGCTAAGGACCACACCCAGTAGAAGCCGCTTTGGAGAGCTAAGGACCACACCCAGTAGAAGCCGCTTTGGAGAGCTAAGGACCACACCCAGTAGAAGCCGCTTGGGAGAGCTAAGGACCACACTCAGTAGAAGCTGCTTGGGAGAGCTAAGGACCACACCCAGTAGAAGTTGCTAAACTTTGGGCAGAACATATAGAGTGAACATACGTACATTCTTGAGCTACATGACATTGTTCTGCAAGTACTTGGATTTCTGAAGCCAACATGATGTTATGGTTAGAATAATTGAGACTGGAAGAACAAAATTCTGAATCTAAGTAGTTGACTCTACGAATAGAATCATCTACTATTTCTTAGCTTAGCTTACATCAAAGGACAGTTTACGAAACGAACATGGGATGAGAAAACCTTATTGCCCCTCTTACAGAAAGGCCAGAATATGATTTTAATAAAATACATCAGCTGTAAGCAGCTAATGGGGCTTTATTTAGCCTGATTCCTAATACAATAATTTAAGGCTGCATCTCTCAGAAACTTTGGCATGCTGAGATCTTAAGCACAGTTAATTGGAAGCAAACTTTTTTGGCATCAGATTAATGCGTAATGTAAATATGTATTTTAAATTGTGGTGTTATAAAAGCTGGATTGTATGAACTGCACTGCAGCTGTTTCTGTGCAGATTTATTTTTTAATTCCATGTGCACGGCAGGTTCAGGACTACTGCTGATAATTCTGAAGCAACACATATGGTGTCTACCCTTTCCAGGCCAAAGCTGCCAGTGAAAACAGAACTATTCATGCAAAGAGCTCAGACACACACAAGTGTGCCACTGGGAAATAAACCCCTCTAGGAGGGCTGCAGAACGCTGCTCTTTGCCTCTCGAATATTATGGCTCTCAGATTTAAGTGTGGTCATTTTCTACAAAGAAAGCTTAGATAATGGGCATTGCTCCTTACCTGACACGCCATTTCTCTTCGAGCTGCAAGGAGCATCCAGAGTGTGGGTGGTGCTTCCGTTTCTGCTATTGTAGGCTGAGCTAAATTCCTGAGGAACGCTCCTCCTTCCATCATGTGACTCTATCCTAGCATTCCCCAGTTTATGCGAAGGCAAGAGAAAACATTAAATCGTGCTCTCATCTTACTATACTAGGTTCCTTGGCCGAAAAACAAGACCCCACCAGACGGTGAAGGAAAAGGGAGGGGCTGGATGTTCCTCGCAGCTCGAAGAGAAATGGCGTGTCAGGTAAGGACCAACACCCATTCTCCTTAGAGCTGCTCGGAGCATCCAGAGTGTGGGACATACCAAAGCTGGGCCTGTCCTATGGGTGGGGCGCCGTCTGGTCTGGATCCCCTCGGGTTCCCTGAGAACCCTCTGAAGAACCCTTCTACCGCAAGAAGCCTCAGCTGAGGCTTACCTGTTGACCTTGTAATGACTGATGAAGGGTGACACGGAGACCCATGCAGTGTCCGGCAGATGTCGAGTATTGGGCCCTGGGAAACCCAGGCAACTGAATTGCTGCACTCCTAATGGAGTGAGCCATGAAGCCCCTGGGTACCTGGGGGGCCTGATCCTGATACGCCTTGGCGAAGGCCTCCCTGGGTGTGCCATAGTTTCTCCCTTTCGTGAGTTGGACCGAAGCAAAAATGGGGAGGGTAAGGTCCAGGGTCCTTGGGAAAGCTACTTAATCTTGGGCAAGAGGAAGAGACAAGCCGTAGGACCACCCAGTAGGGATGGAATACGCAAATGTCTTTTCTAACTGACAGCGCAACGCTCTCTGATATTCTACGCGTTGAAGAGATTGCTGAAGTGATCCTACCGAAGGAAAATTACTTTGAAGTATAGGAACTGAAGAGAGACCTCTCTTAGGGGAGCAAAGAGTGGTTTGTGTGAGGGAAGTAAGAACCCTATTGAGGTCTCAGGATGGGAACCGGTGGAGGGCCGGAGGACGTAGATTTGTGGTCCCTTTCAGGAAGGCACGAATACGGGGTTGGTGAGAGAGGGAACTAGCCTCTTTACAGCAGATGCCTGTGGATAACGCTGCTACCTGACATCTTGGTGTATTGGGGGATAGCCCCTTGCTGAAATCCTCCTGGAGAAAGTCAAACACTAGAGCAATGGAAGGGGCCGTTGAGGCAACTAGAATTTTTGCACACCCTTTCTCGAAGTCACCCAGAAGGCTTTCATGGTCGAGGCGGGACTTGAAATCACAGCCTCTTGCTTTCTAGCTCAGGGGTTTAACCAGTAAACCAAACTGGCTCCCTTACTGATTGAAGATCGCCTGGCTGCTAAGAAGGTATAAAGGAGNTTGGGGGATAGCCCCTTGCTGAAATCCTCCTGGAGAAAGTCAAACACTAGAGCAATGGAAGGGGCCGTTGAGGCAACTAGAATTTTTGCACACCCTTTCTCGAAGTCACCCAGAAGGCTTTCATGGTCGAGGCGGGACTTGAAATCACAGCCTCTTGCTTTCTAGCTCAGGGGTTTAACCAGTAAACCAAACTGGCTCCCTTACTGATTGAAGATCGCCTGGCTGCTAAGAAGGTATAAAGGAGCTTGCTAGAGAGGATTTCGCTCTTCAAGCATTCCCGCTCAACCTCCACACAGCTAGTTGAAGCCATTGGGGGATCGGGTGGAGGAGGGGACCTGGAGACAGAGAGATTCTGTCTGCTGGGATCCTACAGGGAGGGGCTACGGTTAAACTGCGAAGTCCGTGAACCAAGGGTGACTGGGCCAATAAGGCGCCCACCGATGGGAATTAAGTCTAGTGGTTTATCTGGAGTGCTGGAAGAGCTTGTTGCCAGAGCCACGAAGAGGCCTCTTGAAGTTACCGCCTCTTCTGAGTCTATCAGAGAAGTTGGACCTGTCCTGAGGCTGTCCTGAACCAAAGGGAGGGGACCCTTTGGTACCTGGGAGAGAGAGAGATTGGAAGAGGGGATGAAAGGGAGCTCTCTGAAGGGGTTGCATGGATCTGGACTCTGACTGCGGATGAGGGATGATCCGAACAGTTTATTTCCCACAAGGGGAGCAGAGGCTAATTTTACTTTATTCTAGAGATCTGCCTGCTAATGTTTTGGCCAGAGCAGACTGGTTACAGAGGCATGGGAGGGAATGGCATGGGAGGAGGCTGGGACATGTTGTTTGAGCTGGCTGGTCAGTGAATAGATGACCTGATGAAGAAGGAAGCGGCCGTGGCCGAACTGATTGCCCATGTTTCTGACTGATGAGCTCGGCGTAAGGCCAGCTCCGATCGATTCTCCTCTGGCCTCAGGGCTTCTAGGGAGTCGCTGAGGGTGGAAGAAGAGGCCCGGCTCCAAAGGTTCATCCACCGCCGGGGTGCTCAATGGGTATAAGATAATTATATAAAGCACCTAAGATTTTCTATTCTTTTCGTAGAATAACAGAATTGGGAGAACCCCCGGAGATCATCTAGACCAACCCCCTGCTCAAGCAGGAGAGTCTATTCCAAAAACTAGCCTCTACCTAGGATCAAACTCACAGCCTCCTGGTTGTGAGGCAGTCACTCCACCTCTAGACCAACTGAGCTGCTCCAGGATCTGCTGGAGCGATAGGAGAGGGGTCAGCTGGGTTCTGACTTGTTAAACCCAAGGGAAGCTTGGCTTCGAGCAGGAGGGATTTGATTAGTTGGGGCCTGCAAAACCCTACAAAAGAGGGCTGGTCGGGGATGAGACCCTTGTCCTCTGACACCTCTGCCTCTGATGGTTCTATGTTGGAAGGGGGTTCGTTATAGTGTACGGACCTCAAGAAAATACTGCTCCTGCTCCTCCTCCTGGTATCAATCTAAGTCCTCTACCGCCTCATCCTCGTCCCCCCTTGTGGAAGAGGAAATCTCCCTCTGAAGGTTACCTGATCCTGGGTCAGCTCAGATCTGAAAGGGAATGATCTTACAGATTCGGTGACCAGTGGCTGTAGACCAAGCCTGGCTGCCTGTTGGAGACCTTCCGTGATTGCATGGCGGATAGCCAACTCCCTCCAGGATCTCAGTTGCTCCGGAACCCCCTGAATGAGAGGTTCCCCTTGGTGTAGGCCGGCAGCTGAGGGCGTAAAGGTAGCCTCTGGTGTTTGTCTGGCCGGTGGTCCAGGAGCCTGGTGGCCTTGAGAAGGCGAGCTGTGCCTGGATAGGAAAGAATGGACTAGAGGAGGGTGGGGGGAGAAGAAATAGAAGGAGGAAGAATGGGAGGCAACATGCCTGCCTGCCAGGTGCATTTATCAATTTCTTTTTTCAGGGCCTTGAGGCACCTTAAGGCGTCCCTCTGGGAGGCTTTGGAATCCTTAGCCTACCTGCGCAGATGATGAGTTTTTGATTTGGCTTTCAAAGAAGGGCCTATGGAGAGATTGCCTTCTGCCATTTTTATATAATCGAGGAAGATAAATATCAATAGGAGGCGGTTGGCGCGCCTAGGGGTCGACCTACAACAAGGCCGGAAGCCCTGAGAGAATATTTTACGCCCTAAGTTAATTTGCTCCTGCTCCCTGTTATACCCCCATTTATTTATTTATTTATTTATTTATTTATTTATTTATTTATTTATTTATTTATTTATTTATAATAATTTTAATGGTTTTATTTGTATATAAATATATATAAATATTTCTCTCTCTCTTAGTTTCCTCTGGTCTGTTGTTCTTGCCTCTCTCACTCTTTTTTTTTTTTTTTTGTATTTGAAAACAGAGGTCCAAACAACGTAGACATGCCAGAGGCCTTAAGGCGAAGGAGCCCCTAGGCGTAGATCCAACTGCCTTCCCAGACACATACTGGGCGGGAGTGGTGGAAGGTAGACCGCACCAGCTATGGCCGGCTGCGGGTGAAGCCAACAATACGGAGGCAGCAAACAAGCCTCTAACACTACAGAAGGATTTCCTGTGTGAATCATGTCTGAGTAGGCCTACGGGTCCTGCTGCTTTAAAACGGCATGCTGCAGATTGGACAGATAAGATTCAAAATGGCGCCTGGCCACAAGGCGGTGCTTACAATGGCGACCACCTGCTGCGTGGACTTACAGGGCCCCTAAACAGCGGTGAGGGAAACAGTCCCGAACAATTCAAGGTCCCCAGAAGGAACCCAGGAAGGAAGGAGGCAAGAGAGGCTTCGCACTAAGGAAAAAGCGGCGTGCGGTGGGGGGGAAATGGAGCGAAACGGAGCGTCTATTAAAGCAACAAAAAAACGGCAGAAAGGCAATGGGAAAGGGTGGGTGGGGTAGCTTGTAACGTAAGCTGTCCTTCCCCCTGAAATCCCCTGGGCCCGAGAGGGCTTCCCAAGGGAATGCAATTACAAATTACAAAACCACTGCGCAGGGCTAAGGGAAGAAAATGAACAGATACAACCTGAGAATAAGGTCAAAGTAAGGCTTGCTGAAAACAGCCAAGAGCACTTGAAAACACTGCCTACTCTGCGAGCGGCTGAGCATAAAACTGGGGAACGCTGGGATGGAGTCACGTGATGGAAGGAGGAGCGTTCCTCAGGAATTTAGCTCAGCCTACAATAGCAGAGACGGAAGCACCACCCACACTCTGGATGCTCCGAGCAGCTCTAAGGAGAACAGATTAATACATACTGATTTGGAATGAAATGCTAGCAGTATATTTTCTCTACACTGTAATATTCTTTTGACTTGGGAATTGTCTGTTTTTGCATACTATTTATTATTACATTTATGTTTTGCTTTTCTTCTAGGATGGAGATCATATCCTAGCAGAATTTTAGTGGGCTTTGAGCTATCTGGGGGAAAACTGAGGTTTAAAGGGCAACACATTAATTTTACAAACAAATAGTAAATTAGGATGGTATACAGCAACAGGAGCTCATATTTGCCATCAAGTGCCTTTTAAATTTGCTCATGGCCTATTGCAAATTTTTATTTCCTTTTTTAAAAATAAAATTGTTAGTAATATTGGGCTGTAGACACAGTTATGCCACTGATGAGTTTTTTCTGGGTGAGTTTTTTTTTTTTTTTGCCTTTACATTCATTGATGTAAAATGGCTTATTTTTTTTTTTTTTGAAAAGAATTTTATTAATTTTCTACAAACAAACAAGACAAACAAAACATTAAAACATCAACTCTCATATGTACATCCGGTGTGTCGGTTGGTTCATCAGTTTTGTGCATTCATTTTGTAGTCTCAGTTACAGTTATATTACATAACAACTCATATTGTCAATCGAAACTTCTGTATCCTAATATTACTAAAAAAAAAAAAATTTTTTTTTTGACTATACTTTTAATCTATAAAGGGCTTTTAGGATTGATTTGTTATGATTATATGATTTGTTTTAGAATAAACTGTTTAAAGTATTGTTATCTCACAAAGCATGAATGATTAAAAGTAAAATGGCTTATTTTATTATTTAGGTCAATCTGATCGTTGCTGAATGAATTGTAATATTTTTGGGAATTTTTAAAATATGCATTCTATTTCACTGATGGAATCTGTGATTAAAATAAACTTGCAATCAGTTGGGAACAAAAGTAATAGCTTCCATCAGTGAAATAAAGGTCTGAAACATAGAAGCAATACTTACAGGGCTGAATGGATAATTCAGCAACATGTCAGAGCAACAAGAGTGAGTCTAAACATTATAAGAATTGAGTTTTCCTCCATGCTATTGTTTGTATGGAAAGCATAGTTCAAATTATGTCCAGGTCACAATTAGTTTAAACTCGTGGCCTTTCCACATTTGGAAGGCCTTTTAGATTGTCTCTCACGCCCAAGTTACTCGCAGTTGTACTATTGCAATACACTCTATGTGGGGGCTGCCTTTGAACAGCATCTGGAAGCTGCAGCTGGTTTTCCACATGAAATGGAAGGTGATGGGTATTTTTTGTTATGCCTGTGTGATTGCTACTGCATGAATTGCATTGAATTTGAATTCCTGCAACAATTCTAGAGGGGTCACTTGCAATCAGGTTGTTTCTGCCTTGTCTGGTAACCTTGGACAGAGTGGGTGTACTTCAAACCCCTCTATTAATATTCTCATCTTGTGTAACCAAGTGTACCTTCTCTGACAAGGCTCCTGCCTTCTGAAACCTCTCCCAGAGAAAATTAAGGTTCCTAGTCTCCAAGCATTCCAGAAAGCCTTAAAATCCTGTTTCTGTTCCCATAACTTAAGTTCAGGTATTTTGTGGAGCACGTCAGTGTTTCTCTGGATGTTATTGATGTGGTTTTGTCTAGGCAGTCGTGTCTATTTAAATTATGTGTTCTTTTTAAAAAAATATTGTAAGCCATCCAAAGTCTTTTTGAAGTTGTATTTAAATTAATATACAAATTCCATAAAATATCACATTATTTCTTTTAGAATAGTGCTTCATCTCCTCCCATAGCAACACTATAGGGAAACATAGTGACTGGGTTCACACAGCATGCTTAACCCAAATTCAGCCACAGGATGGCTCGACACAGGCAAACTCTGGATTGCATCTGTCTCCTGAAGCATCCCTAGATGCTGCCAAGATTGAACTCCAAAATTGCTAATATTCAGTGACACAATGCAATGTTTAGCCCCCAAAGGGTTGCAAAATAGGTGTGTTAAGTCTCTGTGCATTTTTTTTTCATAAACAGTTTCATGTCTCTAAGATAAATCATCGTGGCCCTCAGAGGCCCCCAAAACTTGGTACTTCATTTATTTGGCCAAGTATACAAGGAATTTGTACAGATGCCCATACTTCATTGGTTTATGAATCCAGCTAATATTGTGCAAAGAGGGTTTGGGTAAAATCCTTACCAGTATTATGAGTGTATATAATAAATCTTTAATCTGCATGATATTTGTGTATTTAATAATTGGTTATTAGCAAACTTTATCGTTATCACTTTTATTTCTGCAGATACATTTGTAAAAAAAAAAGAGAGAGCATATGTTCCTAAATAATTTTTATGAAGAAATGTGCTGTTGGATAATTACATTTAATTAGTTTTCATATTATGTATACTGCTCTACTTTTATTCTAGTGGCTAAGAGACAAAGCCTGTAAAATATGAAAGCAAAACAAAGCAGTCATTTCAACAAAGCCATTTCTGCTAGACACACCTACCCACCCACCCATAACTGCTGTTTTGCATGATGTGAATATGTTGCTTATAAGTAATTCAAATACCCATAATCCTCTACATGACTGCTTCACTGTTAGCATTGTGTCCTGATGGTAATAATGTGATTTGCATACATATGGTCCATTGAAGATCCTGGCATTCCTTGAAAAAGTCAGAGACGAGCACCAATGATTCTCCTTAGAGCTGCTCAGAGCATCCAGAGAGTGCTTCAGTCTTCTGCTCTTGTAGGCTGAGCTAATTCTTGAGGAACGCTCCTCCTTCCGTCACGTGACTCCATTGGAGCG
>BHEV01028922.1:0-18963 GCA_004319985.1 Emydocephalus ijimae | reverse complement strand
TAGTTTTTCTGCAAAGACGTCCTGGAATTCTTGGACGAGGTCCTCTTCCCAGTCGCTGCTGCAGATTCGGTGAATGCCGGCAACTTCAATTCTGAGTGGAGCGAACCATTGGAGGCCTAACAGACTAGGCTGATCCCTGTTGATTACAGTCAGGGGTAGGAATGCTGTACAGTTTNCGAGAGGGATGATCCTGAATCGACTTCCATCAGGCAGGGCTGGTTTTCGATGGCCACTTTCACTCGGATCTTCTTGGCATCAAGAGATGAGGCGTGACCGATCGTGATAGTTTGGTGAGCCTCTTCTCACTTCGTTGAGTAGTTTAGGGTTTTGTTTCTGTAGGAGTGGTTGTTCCATTGGTGGTTCATGGGTTCTTGCTTTATAGGACGGCTTCCTGTCAGTTGGCGATAGTTAGCCCCCCTCGAGGGCTGGCTGGGTCCTAGCTTGCTTCAACAGACCCGTCTGATATGGCCTCTTTTCCCGCACACATGGCAGAGTGTGTCGAGGAATTTGCATTCTGATTGGGGGTGGTTTGCCCCACAACCAGCGCATTGGTACTGAGATCTCTGGCGTTGGTCTCATTCGGACCGAAGTCGGTGGACCTCTTCTTCATCACTTTCTGATGACGATTCGAGGTCCTAGGTGGTGGGCTGTCAGAAGCTGTCCTTCTGACTGAGGTGAAATTTCGCGGGCGAGTTGGTGAAGTGGTGCGTGGATGCGGCGCATTCAGGCAGCCAACTTCCTGGTTGCTTCTGCCGCAGTAGCTTCAGTAATGGCATTGGCAAGGCTGATGTCGCCTTTCGCCATCAGCTTGCTTTGGGTGTGCGGTGATTCTAATCCCAGAATTATTCGGTCTCTCAGGGCTTCTTCGAGGTCGGCAAACCCACATAGGTCTCCCAGATTCCGGAGATCCGCTATGAAATCAGCAACACTTTCACCCTTCCGCTGACTTCTCTGGTAAAATTCATGCCTTCTAACGAGCGTTGGCACGATCAGTGCATAGTGGGCCCTCAGCAGGGGTTCAAGGACGTCCCAGTCCATAGACTTTACTTCTGCTGGTTTCGCTAGTGCCTTGGCCATCTTGAATACGGTCGGCCCGCAATGAATTAGGAATACCGCCCGTTTCTTTCCGGTAGTGGCATCCTTCAAATTGTTGGTCTCCAGAAACATCTGGAAACGATCCATATATGAGTCCCAGTCTTCTTGCGCCAGGTCGAATGGAGCGGGTGGTATGACGCTGCTGGACATGGTTCTGCCGTTGTGCGTTTAAGCCACATGCTCTGTTATCGTTCTTCGTCGTTCAGTCAGCTCTGACGTCTCCACATCCCATCCTCATCGCCAGTGTTAAGTTCTGCGCTTGGGCGCTAAGAATGGAGACGAGCCGGTGACAGTGAACTTCAAAACTCTTTATTAACATGGTGTAACAGCTCAGCTCAATGGCAGCAACGGCCCCCTTTATATAGGCAAGCTCTTAAATATTTAACCAATGAAAACACAGGGAGTGCTAGCTCCGTTAACCAATGGGAGAGGCTCGTTAATAGCCAATCAGATAGAAGTGCAGGGCCAGAACCCTGCACTTTACTTCAAGCTCTCAATAATCTTTATTAAAGCATATTTATTCATTCACAACATAAGTCATGGGAAGGAGAGATTAAAGAACAATGTTATCTGTTTCTGTCCTACAAAATTGGTTGCTGGCCAGGAACAGAGCACAGGGATAACATGAATAAACTCTCAATGACAAAATTCTGCTGGAATATTTCATCTTGTTCTTTGAACCATGATATGAGGGGAGTAATGATGAGGGGGAGAGAAAGATCTTAATTTAAGTCTGTTAAGTCTATCAAATCTACTCTTTTTGATTCCTTCGGTTTAGTCAAAGGTTGATCTCTCAGTAGCTTTTCAAATTGCTTCCCACTTACCATTTTAATAATCAGAACAGCTCTGGTCTGGGAGAAGTTTTCTTGCTGTTAGTTTCATATGTTGTACTCAGCACAGAGAGAAACATAAAAATAATAATTTTCCTTAGCTGATTTCTTATTATAGTAATATGTTATCTTCCTCTCTTTCCACAAAGTACAGCAAATGGAAATGAGTTTGGTGTGTGCACCTGGCAGCTTCAGCTGGATCAGTGAGCAAATTAGCCAATGTTTTGCTCTGGAACTATATTTAAAGTTATTATAAATTTCCTAGCTGCTCCATTAACAGGCTTAGCCCTCCCTTGATCCCAAGTTGTGATGTCTTACAATCTTACATTCTTCTTCCACTACAGCAGCTGAGGCTATAAATTCCAGTATAGTAACCTGAGCAAAAAACTGCCAGTAAGACGTGCATACCAAGCCTGCCTTTGTATATAATTTTTCCATGCATCTGTTGTCCCACAAGTCCATTAATATGTAGAATAGTTATGATTATTTTCCCTAGTATTTTCAGATTTACATTTAAAAGCAGATTTAGTACTCTTAAAGCTTTGTGATGAGGTTGTATACTCAAAGTTATGAAAAAGGGCATGCCAACTCAGTTTGCAATATCAATTTAAACAATGTCATTGGAGTCCCCTCATTATATAGCAAATGCAATGTCCCCCCTCTCCAGATCTATGGCTTCTATCGGACAGTGGCAATTGAGGTTTGTGGTGGAGAAATTTCTGAGAAATGGTGCAGAAGCCTGTGGATGTTGTTGGACATGGAAGTGGTTTACCATTGTCTTCTGGGACTTCTTTTGGCCTTTGACTCTAATCTACAGCTTTGGTATTCCCCAGAGATCTCCTATTCAAAATGCTGATCATAGTTCTCCTGCCCCAGCCCAAACTAGATCTTCCAGATGTTTCCACTGTTAACATTGCTAGGGCTTAATTAGGACCCAATGACAACTAAAGACACAAGCTCTATTTCATGAAAGTCATTCAGCCTTTCCACAAGCCTCTAGTCATACAGAGTAGTTCAACAAGAGTGTCATACCCCTAACATTATTTTTATTTACATCTAACCTTTCCCCCTTATTCTCCAAATAACAACCTCATGCCACATGCTCCACCCCTTTTGCAACATGCATAGGAAAAGGATAGGGCTTGCATCACAATATCACCATTCAATTCTTGTTGGTCTATCTTCCTCCCTGCCTTCCCCTACAGATACTTTTACCAACGTATAACAAATTGTACCTAATTCGGGTTTTCTTCCTATAACATTCTACTTCTGTGTAGTAACTAAATTCATCTGTGTACACCTGTAATTCCATTCTTCTTAGACATCAATTACTTCTGTGTGTTCTTTTAGGATTTATCGTTAAAACCAAAGAGGAAGGGCGCCACAATGGAAGAGTCTTAGAGAATGCATGTGGATTTCATCAGACCTGAGATCACAAGAATTGATTGGGACAAAGCAAATACTCGCTGTGGAATTCCTCTATGTCTTCTCAAGTACTGTTGATTATAGTATAATAGCAATGGCATTCTCACCAGTTTAATGTCTCTCTGTTTCCTAAGAAGACATTGATGGGTTGCTTCTGCATTTCTAATGTCCTGATTTTTTTTGAGCTCTCACATATTTTTAGTCTAGTCACCTCGCATACAGAAATTTCATATCCATATATACATTAACAAATGAATGCTATATGTTAGAAGAGATATTTGAATTGGGAAAATAAACATACAAACATGGGTAATATCTTTTAAGCCAGGCAGTTAGTAGATTCCAGATTATCAGTCCTCAATATAATAGGAGATTGTAAAAAGAAAAGGGTCTTTTTTTCACCAAATTTATATCCTTGCAAATATGAATTAATTGCATCTAATGTTCAATCACAGCAATGGATCCATTCCCCAGTAACTTGTCTCGGAATGTAGCATTCAATATTATATGATCTTAAGTAAGGACCATTAAAGAAGGTTTAAATTGGTTTTCATATTTGCAAATACAATCTAGATTTGAAAAAGATGTTAAAACAGAAGCTATCTATGATAAGTTGACTGATTTAGATAAAATTTTGACAGGTACTGATGAAAAAGTAATCAAAAAACTTTATGGACATTTGCTAGAGTTTAAATTAGAGGAAGAACAAGTAAAAGAAACAATGATTGCGTGGGGGAAAAATTTGGGATATGGGATTAACTTAGATAAATGGCAAAAATTGTGGTCTCAAAATTATAACATGACAATGTCAACTGCATATAAAGAAAATTTGTATAAAATGTTTTACGGGTGGCACTTACCCCCAACGAGAATTGTGAGGATGTTCAAGAATAAATCGGATAAATGTTGGAAATGTCATCAGATACCTAGTTCATATTACCACATTTGGTGGACATGCTCAGATGCAAAAAGATATTGGACTATAATCCACACATGGTTGGAAAAAATGACAAAACAACACATAGACTTTAAACCTGAGATATTTTTATTGGGAATTATACGGGAAATATATTGTAAAGAATTGAAACATTTGATTGTAAATGTTTTAACAGCAGCTAGAATTGTATTTGCTAAGAATTGGAAAAATGAAAAAAAATACCTATGCAGGAAGAAATTATTAAGAAAATCATGGACTGTGCCGAAATGAGTAAATTGACATTTGAAATTAGAGAACAAGAGATAAACAATTTTATATGATATGGGATTTATTTTATCAATGGTTAGATGAAAAGACATGGTAAATAAATAGATTAGTAAGCCTTACAATAACAGTTAATAGATTGATATAGAATACAATATAAAATATACAACCATTGGATGAATGTATAAGATTAAATCATAATGAAAATTAGAATATCTTGTATAAAATGATGGAAAAATAGTCAAATGAATGTTTAATAATTGATATTATATAAGCACAAGCTAGATCAATAAAGTGAGAATTTATATAACTTATGAGTAATAGTAAAAAAAGGATAGCACAAAAGATTGTAACCAACTGACACACTGTATGTATATAACTGAAAGATGGTTTTATGGTTTTATGTTTGTTCGTATGTTTGTTGTAAAAAATAAAAACTTTTTTAAAAAAAGGTTTAAATTTCAGGAATGAAGCATGTATGTTTTTGAAGGTGCAGACATTTAACAAGGGAATAATGGGGCTTGACTTTTCTCATTTTCATTTAAATAGTCTTTCAGAAAAGATATCAAAATAGCTTTTCTGGATGAGAGCTCTCATATCTCATCTTTCAAAAGGAGAAAGGAAAGCATTATTTATGGATTTCTGTCACCAGAAGGATTAATCTTATTGAGCAAAAATTACATCTTAAATAAAGTACCTCATTTTCTCAGCTCCCCATAAACTTATATTTGCATGGAAGATCAGGACAAAAATAAATAACAATGGGAGTCACATCTCCCAGAAAAAAATTCAGAGAAAAATCACAAGCTACAATTTGAAAGGGACAGAGAAATAAAGAATGTACAGCCTCCCTCTATTTTAAATTAACTACTCCACTTTATTTTAATTATCCTTTAATTATATTTCTCTTTGCCTACTTCAAAAGGTAATATTGGTTAATTTTTCTCTCATGTAACTTTATTGTTAAGGCATCTTATTTCACTATATAATGAAGAGACCTGCTCCATCTCTATGTTTGTTCAAGTAACATCTTTTGTTCCATCTCCAGTTATCCTTACCTGGTTTCTTTGTAGGTTCTGGCATCTTCTCGTTGGCTTGTGAATTGAAAGGACCCTTTCACTGAGTGCCACTGCAAGGAGACTGAAGGACTACCAAGACCCCCTCCAAGAAATACTACTCAGAAGCCCCCTCCTGCTCCTCCCTCTTGTTCCCTTTCTGTTGTCAATACTGCCACCTTATCAACAGTACAGAGGCACTTGACAAAATTCCTCTGCCAGTTTAAATATAGCCGAGTTCCATGTGTCAGAGAGTGTGAACCATCCAAGACAGGCCCCACTATTCATCCAATGTAGGACTTATGTACACCCCAGTGCCAAATTATGTCTTTGTGTATTGGCATACACAATGATATACTCCATGGCATATCATTTGTGTCTTTAATTATGTACACGAAACCTCAGCATATCAATGTAAATTCCAATGCTATGAATAGATGCAGCTTATACATTGGTAAATCCCATTCACTGAAATGGAGCGGAACAGGGTTGCTTAATTTGGGTTGAATTGTGTCACATTTGGAACAGTGTCAGTGTACCAAATCTACTCTGAAAATGTATTCCTTGATGAGCTATACAACAGAACTACCCTTCCACTTTGATCAATATAGGGAAGTAAAGTTCTAGCGCTTATCTCCACAAATTTCAAATAAAAACTCAGCAGGGGTAAATAACAAGATTGAAAACCAGAGTGGAATGGACTGGCCATTTTTAGTGCACAGTTGTGTCAGACTTTTATGAGATAAATATTAGATCTGATCTTTCATTCAAAAGGAATGTGGACTAAAGAGTATTTGTCTTCTTTCCCTAATGCTACTGTGCTGTTGACTACCAGGTGGCAGCATTGCAATAATAATCCATTTTATCCATCCTGAACTGCCATTTATGAACTTTCAGAGATATCTTGAGCCTCAGAATTCATTCAGCCCTACCAGTAAAGGAAATGTTGGGATCACCAGTTAATCAGTGAGTTTCAAGAGATTTTTTTTTAAACTATCAAGGTGAGATGATGACGTAGGGTTTTTAATTACTTCTGGAGGAAAGTGAATTAAAAGCTTGTATGATGACCAGCTGGCAGTATTTCCTCCTAATGTCAGAGGACTGGAAAAAATAAGTAAAAGAAAATAAGCTGTTTCACTATGGCAAGAATTTAGCATCAGTTTTAAAGGATTTCTGCACCATATTTTTCATATCATGGAAAAACTCTTCACAGTTCATCCCAATGTAAGTTCATGAATATTTTTGCACAGAGCATTTCATGTTCTGAAAGAAGTATCAACTTCAAGCTATCAACTTCAAGTGCCTTCATCCCTGGTATTGAAAGAATGTGAAAACAGCCAAGGAACACCATGAGTCAACCAGTGATCCTTTCAGCTGACTAGTTAGTGCCCCAATTTTTGAGCTTTGACAGCTCCTAGAATAACAAAAACCTATTTACTTCTGCTTTACTCAGAGAGAGAGAGAGAGAGAAAATAAATGCTGCTTATAAAAACAAGGAAAACTGGGATGCCAAGGTATTTTATTTTTTAAAAACAGGGACTAACTAAACAGGATTAAGATTTGGAATCATATTGCCTGTAAAATCTGGTACAAAGTTCTAAAGTTCAGGTGAGAGGCAGGCTGAGTGAGAGCTCCTGGGAAGGAGAAAATGGACTACTCCGAAGTGTTACAAAACTTTGAGGTATGATAATTTTGGCTATACTGTAGTTTTGGCTTTACTGTAGTTAAGATGAAAGGAAATTGACTTGGTTGCCCAAAGGAAGACAATGGCATGTGATCCCAAGGATAGAGGGCCAATGCAGTACCAAAGCCCAGGATGAAGTGTTGAATCCCAGATGAAATTATTCTGAAATCCTCATTCTTCACTAATGCGTTTGATCTAAGACCACAGAGTTTTTCTTAATTCACAATTTGGATCTAGGAAATTATATAACCCAGTTGTTACTTGGAGATTACCTTGTAGTTGCATGAACTGCTATTATGATTGAATATGCTTTTAAATAATTGGCAAAACAAAACTGGAAACAATTGGAATATCACAACTTCCTTCAATGATTAAGTTGCTTTTTGAATATATTTCTTTAAGAGTTTCTTTAAGACAGTTTTATTTCTTTAAGACAGTTTTGTGTCTTATGTATCTGAGCTGCATCTTAGGAAATCAGATTTCTGAAGTCGAAACTATACTGTACATGTCACCCTGATCCAAGTTCTATGCAGAAATGTCAAGGGGACCAATTTCTTTTTTATATATTTTTTTCCTCCATTCAATAGCTGCTTGGTTTGTACATAATAGCAACTGACCATACTTAGTCTTGTGTTTTTATAGTGTTTTTAATCTGTTCTTGATGCTCATTTTTGAGGACTAGGAGCAGATTTACTTATTAAGTAGTAAGCATGCTTGCCCATATATTAGCCAAGCAAAACAACCTAGAATTTTTTTTTTCAAGGACAGCTGAGAATTCAGGAAAGGAGGCTAAAATAGCTCTGAAAAGGATTGTCACAATCTAATATCCAGGGTTCTGTGATTACCAGAATTAGTTGCCATGATAAGCAATCTTTTTTGATCAAGGAAAAATGGAAAATTAGAGAACGTAGCTTGGCCACTGTCACAAAATGTCTGCTGTGGGAGTCTCCCATATTCAAACCATAGCTGCAGTATTGAGCACAGTGAATCATCTGTTTAGCTCATGTCTGTTACTTAAGGTTGCTTCTAACTATCTTCTGTCTTCCAGGATGATTGATACTCCTTCAGCTCATCTTCGTTCTTTCTTTCTGCTGGGCATACTTCTAAAGAAAGCACTGGACTACAGCTGACCAGTTTTCAGAATAGCTATGTGATTAAAAATAAGACTAAAGGTTGGCATTTGGCTTTGTGGTATTTATTTATTTACTTATTTATTTATTTAGCAAGTAATAGGGAAGCTGGCAGCATTAAGCAGAAGGAGTCAAAGGAGTCAAGAGTATACTCAAGGTAGCTTTGAGTATATGTTTAGGTGGCCTCTAGTATTAAGTCCTGACAACTACATTGGTACAGAGGTGGTATTCAGCAGGTTCTGGCCACTTTCTGGAGAAGCGGTAGCAGAAATTTTGAGTTGTTCAGAGAACCAGCAAACACTACCTCTGACTGGAGATTTTAGAGTATCCTTCCCCTGCCACACTCACCAAGCCACGACCACCAAGCCACGCCCACAGAACCAGTAGTAAAAAAAATTGAAGTCCACCACTGCACTGATACCCACGACACCAGGCACTTTGTTATTACTACTTATTTGTAAAATTTCTACTCTCCCTTTCCATTAGAAACTATCCCTAAGGTTATGGGGAGTACCATACAGTGTTACTTTTGTAATTGTGTGCCTGTTCCACTTGCTGTGTGTGTGTGTGTGTATGTGAGGGAGGGAGGAAGGGAGGAAGGGAAGGAGGGAGGAAGAGAGAGAGAGAGAGAGAACGAGAGAGAACTGGGTAGAACATATGGCCCTCTCAGCTGAAGTGAAGCAATAGTTTTCTGGACCCTTTTCTCTTTTTTTGGCCTTGCTTTCTTTAGAAAAGTGTCTTCATCAGGTTTGCCCTGAGCATGCTCCTAAACAAAGCTAGTTAAAACTGGATACACCTGTTTTCCTCCCTTTTGGAGCACAAGATTTTTCAAGTCCCTGTAATTAAGCAATCAGTTGGGGAAGGATTGATTACAGTCACCAAAATTATTGATTATAGTCACTGAAATGGTTTGTAACCAGTGATGAATTCAAATAATTGAACAACCAGTTCTCTGCCCCAATGACTTGGTGGACGTGGTTGGGTGGTCATGAGATTAGGTAGGTGTGGCCAACTTGATTGGTCTCACCCTTAGGAAATTTCTCTTATTATGAGCCCAACTCATAATAAAATAGCACAATAAAATAGCACTGTTCTAATATTTAAAATAGAATAGAATAACAGAGTTGTAAAGAATCTTGGAGGTCTTAGAACAACTCTGGAATAACAGAATTGTAAAGAACTTTGGACGTCTTCTATTCCAACTTCCTGCTCAGGCAGGAAACCCTACACCACTTCAGACTAATAGTTATCGAATCTTTTCTTAAAAACTTTGTATTGCAGCATTTACAATTCTGGAGACAAGTTGTTTCACTGATTAAATGTTTTGTCAGGAAATTTGAGGGGCTACTATAAAAATGAGGGCATCAATCTATTTTCCAAAGCATCAAAAGGCACAAGAAAGAATTGATGGAACTAACCAAAGAGAGAAGCAACCTAGGACTAAGGAGAAATTTCCTAAGGGTGAGGCCAACCAATGGAACAGCTTGTCTTCAGAAGTTGTGGGTGCTCCATCACTAGAGGCTTTCAAAAAGAGTGAGGGAAGTACACCTCAAAAAGACAGTGCCAGGAACCACTAAAACAATGCAGAAAACTTAAAACAGCCATTCCCCTTTTAAAAGATAGTCAACCCCAAAGCAAATGCCCCAGCTGAGAGGGAAACTAAGAGCATCTGCTTGTGCTAATTGAAAGCCTGGGCATGTTGCCAAAAGTCATTAACCCTTCCAACTCTATTCTATGTTCTCTATATTCTAAATTGGGTGCTTCACAGCAATACAGCTGGCTGGACCACACATGCATTAAATTCACGGCCTGTATGATCAAGTTGCAACATTGTACCCTCCTGTATCTCCCCCCCCCAGGAAGAAACAAGAAGTAGTCAACACTGCAGCAGCAATAAAAGGTCTTGGGGAACTCCAGGGAGCATCAGCTGATCACAGAAGTGTTTCTTAATACCCTTTATAATGAAAATGTTTGTAATCTCGTCCTTCTTCCTAAAGGAAAGAGGCTAATCCCATCCCTAGATAGGTGATTGATAGATTGATCCTGTCATTTTTTGTTATTTATTGACTTGATTCAGCATGTATGGCTGCATTCCAGCTGCAATTGTTAAGTAGTTATTGGCTGTCTTCCCGGAGCTATTAACTGAAGAGGGGGAAGAGAGAGAGAAAACTCTTTATCTGGTTCTCCGAACTGCATAAACAATTAACTAACTGTTCCAGTGAACCAGTGAGAATTGACTGAATCCCACCTGTGTTTGCAACAGTACTGACCAATAGCTTCAGGTTGTATTTTGTTTTTGTTGGGTCAGTGTGAAAAAAAATGCAAAAGGACTACACCAGGAGGCTCAAGTTTCACCTAGTCTGTCACAAAATTGTCATAGTTCCTATAGCCTGGGTGCATTGTTCCTGCAACCCTGCCTTTTTTGGAAATGTCTCAAATTGTTGACTCACAAGCAACATGTAATCCATGAACGTATCTAGGCCTCTTTTTGAGAAAGACTGAAACATGGTCATTTCCTGTTCTTTTGATGAAATGTTTAAACTAGCATGACACAAAGAAAGACAATACTTCATCTGCTTCATACAGTCCCTAAATATTCACCATTAGTTTATTGCTGGATGGGACTCAGCAAGTGACCTCACTTTGCCCTTCTTTAGCCAAAATTCTCTTTGAAACATTTTTCCTGCCATACAAAACAAGCCAAAAACTAAAATTTCTTAAGCTCCCAATGTTGTGGGGGCACAGGAGGGAAGTTCTCACATGAGGAAAGGGCCTAGCTCTGACATTTTTGTACAATATTTTAGTTAATATTAGCTTTCTGCTGCTTCCCTTAAGTTAAAATGGAGAGTTTTTGATTATATCCAGAATGGAATGTGTGTGCAACAATAAAGAATGGATGGGTCAGAATTACAGAGTTTAAATGGAATGATTGAAAAGTGCAGCTGAATAAACCATGAAATTCTCTTCACAGCTGAGGGCTGAAAGTGATCAAACAGGTGGAAATTCTCAACCAGTCACAGTTCAATATTTTTTTAGAAATAAATATTTTGGAAAACAAGAGAAAACCACTTTGGAATTGAAATGAGAATTAAATTATACATTTGAAAACATGTGCAAGCAAAAAATTCCTCATTTTGCTTCAAGTTCTTTTCCAAATTGCAGTTCTTTATCTCATACCATTAGATTGTTTTTCATGCTTATCATGAAATAATATAATACAATCTAAATTATAGCATATTTCGTAATGGTGCTATAGGCATCACATGTAATAGAAGGCCTGTTCCAAAATTTCATTGTAGTTATGCAGTGAAATTAAATGTTAATGAATATTTCAGAAAACTGCACAGGAACTAAATAGCACAGGGACTCTTAATTATTTACTATAGAAAAATGGGAGAATCTCCTGTTTCTTCATAAAGAATCAATAACTGCCAAGGAAGATTTGAAAAAAAAAATTCTCTAAGCAAATCCTCTCCTCATAAATCATTTTAAAGGCAGAGAGAAACAACCTCTCTTGGTTCTTGAAATGGATGAGAAATTCCACCTCTGTGTCTCTGCAGTTTTGTGATGGAAGGAGATCTGTTCTTTCCACCTTGAACCCACCAATTATGAGAGAGAAGAGAAAAGATACTATGGATGGGTTAATGCCATGATCTCAGTGCTTTGGGAACAGGATTATGGCTTCCATAACAATTTATTACCTGGAAGAACATGGTATTGGTTGAGGAAAGCCATACTTATAACTGTGGCTCCCTAGCATTATATATGTCCAAGCTCAGTAGTTTCAAGGCAGGACATATACTGTATATATGTAATCCTCTGAATTGAGAAAAATTGTACTGAGACCACAGGGTGTACATTGTGTGCTTGTGACATTGCATGTGATAATGTAAGTGTATGATTCATGTTATTTGCATCACAACTTTGTGATGTCATTGGGGTTTGCAATGGAGATCCATGACTGAGATCTTTTATCTGCAACTTTGCACTAGTTACCATTGGTGTACTTCTATACTTTCTATATGGTTCTCTTAACTGCAAAGAGGTCTCTAACTTTGTTTTACAGAATGATGTACAATCTTTTCAGCAGTATGAAGCAGCAGCTTAGAAGTTCAGAAGGATTATTTCAATGTCAGTGTTGGGGAAGCAGTAACAGTCCACGCTGTCATACATCTTATTGCTTCTATGCTCAAGGAAACTGTGAAGTATGCACACCAGAAGAAAGGCAAGGCCCATAGCTCAATAGTAATAACATGCTTTGGATCAAGAAGATTCTCCACCCTGGGTTATTTCTTCAACATCTCTATTAGGGCTTGGAGAAATCTATTTATAATATGACTGAAAAACAGCTAAGATCAGGGGTGGGATTCTACCGGTTCATACCCACCTGTCCCTGCTCTTTCCTATGCTTTATTCCCTTTTGTGAGAGCATAGCTGATTTGCGTGATGGAGCAGTTTACCGTGCATCAGCTGTTTTAGTCACAGGGACTGCAGAAGAAGGTAAGTATAAACTCTTTTTGAAATGCGGAGCGTGTGTGTGAAGTGCGCATTTGGCATGAACACATATGATCACAGAACTGGTTGTAATACTGGTGGAATCCCACCCCTGGCTAAGATTATCTGGATTAATGCAGAAAATATCATTTCATTATATCTGATTTTATTAAATATTTCATGTTATTCATACTTGCACAATAAGATATATTTCCAAGGTCTGCAGATTTCTCTCTAGCCATGGAGAAATATAGCAGAGTCTTTATTAATGCTAATTTAAAAGCTGTGGGCTAAGGCAGTCTTTGAAGATCAACTAATACTGTCTGAGAAATAAAAACACTTCATTGGCTATGTATTTTAATTACAGCACAATCAAATATTTTCTGAAAACGACATACCTATACATTTCTTTCTCTTTAAAAACAGTCCCTACTGTGTCCAGCTTGTTGTATAGATGCAAAAATAACCTGTAGGAATGTCAAAGCTGAAAAGGGAATTCGTACCAGAGAAGATGGTTGATGAAAACCTCAGTAAGGTAAGAATGAGGGCCCAGAGATGTTACAGCAACTCTGCTGTTAAGTCCAACCCATATTTGTCTCTACAATTTGGCTTTTGGGGAATCCTGGGCTCTCATTCAGAGAGGAAAGCTGTTTCTATCACTGCTGCTCTTTCCCATCACTTCATCACTAAACTGATATGTCAGCTTCTTCTTCACTTTCTTGACCTCCCCAGTCTTCCCGTAATTTCGCAATGCTCGTGCCATTTTCTGGTAGGTCATTTTCTTGCGGTTGCCTTTCTGAATGCCCCAGCGATGAGCCAGTGCTTCTTTGTGCTTAGAGGAGAACTGGAATGTGCCTTTTTCCTTATCCACCCACCAGATGCTATCCTTCATATCTCCACTCCGAAGCAGATCGAGAAGAAATTGATATAATCGGATTTTCTTCTTACTACCTATATGAAAAAAATTGAAAAAGCACTGCATGAGGGGCAATAGGAATATCAGAAGTTTCTTTATATACAACTGATAGTCGTTTGTATTGATTGCATTGTAACAAAGTATTATTCTTGCCATATACTTCCAAACTAATGTCAGAATTCAAACCATCCCAAAATGCTAGAAAATTCCTGGAAGCCTGGCACTGGAACAAATCAGCCATCAACAGGCACAGAGACATAAACAACATCTACATATCATTCAAAAGAGACAATCAAAAAGTCAAAAGAAATGAAAAGACCAAAACAGTTCATCCCAGCAGTCAACATCCAGATGAGCAGAGATTAACATCAGGATTAACAATCCCTGAATCAAGGAACTGCCAAACAAGCTAACATAGACAGGCAATCAAAGAACTATCAAGACTACTCCCACCAATACTGACAGGGCAAACCACTAGTATATAAATGGCAGCAAACCCCTCTCTCCACTAGTATTGATGATGTTACCTAGTTAACAAAACATCGGCAAGAAAACAACCAAGCTCCAAGATCACTAAGGACTCCAGAGAATGCCTGGGTTTAAGATCATTGCACATAATCATAATGAAGTTTGGTGTTGTCTTAGCATTATATATAAATATAGCTATAGTTTATGGCATATGGGTAACCCTTTTCTGGCTTAACCCATATTCCCATCTTTTCATCTTTTATGGCCCATCACACATATGGCAACAATGCAGTGAT
This sequence comes from Emydocephalus ijimae, assembly GCA_004319985.1. NCBI lineage: Eukaryota > Metazoa > Chordata > Lepidosauria > Squamata > Elapidae > Emydocephalus > Emydocephalus ijimae. Next base: position 4,369 of record BHEV01028922.1, on the reverse strand, counting down.
GTCCACAGAGAAGGTAGGACCAGGTGTTTGGGACTTTTAGCTCTGATTTTATTAAAACTAAGAGCATCTATTTTCTAGCTCCTATTTTATCAAATCTCTGGAAAATCTCACCACCAGATTCTGAGTTTTGCTGCTGTGTTTTGTTACAGTGGTAGAGGGTTATCACCTGGGTGAGATGTTGGGTTCTCCAACAACCATGAAAAACAGGATGGGAACCTGCAGGTTTATTCATAGGCTGCAGGCTGCAAAACTTAGTATTGGATTTCTCTCAGAGTCCAAGCCAACATGGCCACAAATGTCAGTGCTCAGATACTGAACAGAGGGGATATGCTCATAATGATTTAAGTAGCCAATAGAAATGGAGCAGATCCCTGCTCTTGACAACACTTCCAGCCGTGACACTCAGATATGATTCACATGGCAAGGTTCAGAAGAAGAGGGAAAACACTACTAACAGTAGATTAACCAAATAGAACTTCAGAATGCATCCACAGCAAGCTGGGAGATGAGATGAAGGCAATACCATCAGGACATGTCCCTTAAAAATGGTTACCAAATTGTCTTCAAACTGCAAGAAAGCAAAAAGTGAGGATGAATCTGTAGTTTTCACTTGAAACCTAGATTAAGGAATTACATGAAACATTTTCTTTTTGAAATATTTGAAAGGTTGCTTGAAGGGGAAAACAATGAGAGCCATTACCGGGTGATCAAAGACCACAATCAACTAGATTCTGCCAATTGGTCAGAGAAAAAGAGAAAGGCCAAAGAAAACCTGGCGCCAAACATTTCAGGAAGACCTGAAAAAGATCAGTCTTAAATGAAAGTATGTAGCTGCAGATTGAGAAGCTACAGTCTCCTCTGTGGGGTATGTTTGTAACTGAATGTGCTTAGCACGGGATGTGAAAATACAAGCTAGCTATGAGAGAAAACTTCATAAAGACAGGGAGGGAGTTATCAAAAGAAAAGAACATTTCAGTTTTGAGATAGTGGAGTTATAAGGGTTAAGTGATGCCAGAGAAGCAATGATAGAACAGGAATGAAGAAAAAGTTAGGATAAAAGACAGAATTCAGCTTCTGTGGGATAGTTGCTAACCTGATTCTCCATTCATAATCCCAGGAGTGGGTTCCCCAACCTCAGTCTCTCCATCTGATACTTCCAAGGGTGGACTCTGCCTCTCTAGATCTTCTTCATCAGAACTGCGCTGATGAGAGGGATACACACATATGCGAGGCCCAAAGGCAACCTGTTGAGATATGAGCTTGTCAGGTAAATCATATAAAGGGAAGGTGTGCCAAGAATGAAGAGGGGTAAAGTAGCCTTTCTTTCAAACATCACCTAAGTAGCTGCAAATTTGTGTCTGCTGTTATGTTCTGAGACTGGTCGCTAAGAATGGAGACGAGCCGGTGAAACGGTGAACTTCAAAACTCTTTATTAACATAGTGTAACAGCTCAGCTCAATGGCTGCAACAGCCCCCTTTATATAGGCAAACCATTGACCATTTAACCAATGAAAACCAGGGAGCGCTAGCTCTGTTAACATATGAGAGAGGCTCGTGAACAGCCAATCAGATTCACCTGAACGGACCAATCTGATGTCGCTATTAACGGCCAATCAGAAGTGCAGGGCCAGAACCCTGCACTTAACTTCAAGCTCTTAATAACCTTTATGAACACATTTATTCATTCACAACACCCCTTCCCCCAAGATTCCATTTAAGGGGTGCGGTTACGTAGTCCTTGAGGTAGGCAGGTTGTTTTGTTAGTCTATTTGATTTTCGTTGTACACCCGGTATTTAGCTACAGTCTTGTTGAGGTAGGACGTTGTCTGGTGAAAAGGGTGCCTCTAGTTCTGTATTCGAATTTTCGTTGTCGCAAATGTTTTCAGCATCTCCTTGAGGCGAGCTCACCCCCATACTCGATCCTTCTTCTCTTGTTGCCACTGTACTGTCACTTCTTTCGTTGAAGCTTTCTGCTATTTCAAGTTCATCTTCTTCCATATCTCCTCTCCCCTCAGTTTGGAAGTCAGGGGAGTCGGAGATCCCTCACTGTAGCCTTGAACGCAGCTGATCAATATGGCGCTTCCATATTCTATCGTCGCGACATTTCACGCGGTACGATCTGGGGCCGGTTACTTGGACCACAGTTGCCTCGACCCACAACGGATCGCCCGAAAAGTTCCTAGCGAAAACCAAGTCGCCTACCTGGAAGTTACAGCATCGCCCGCTGGATCCGTGTGGTTTCTCAGGTTCATACGATGGGTGCAGATAGTCGAGGTGGGAGCGGAGCTTCTGCCCCATTAATAACTCGGCGTGAGTTTTGTTGGTGACGCTGTGCGGAGTGATATGCTGCAAAAGGAGTATCCGGTTAATCTTGTCTTCGATATTGCCACAGTCCATTTTATGCAAAGTTTTCTTGACGAATTGTACCATGCACTCGGCCCTTCCGTTGGCTGCAGGATGCACTGGTGAAGTCAGTGCATGGCGAATACCGCAGTCCGCCAGGTACTGTTCAAAGGACAGCGTGGTAAATTGGGGCCTATTGTCGGATACCAGAATGTCTGGTAATCCATGTGTTGTAAATCGTCTGTCTAGTTTCCTGATGACTGCTTCGGTTGTTGTATTCCTCATCTCATGGATTTCAAGCCAGTTTGAGTAGGCATCCGCTGTTATCAAGAATATGTGGCCTTTGGGAAGTCCCGCAAAGTCCAGATGAATACGGGACCATGGTCTCCTCGGTGTTTCCCATTCGGTTGGGGTTGCTTTTGGTGGGGCATTGCTTACTTCCTGGCATTTGTAACAAGCTTTTACCCATGTCTCGATCTGCTTATCGATGCCCGGCCACCACGCGTAGCTACATGCAAGGGCTTTCATGCGCACGATGCTGGGGTGGCCATCGTGCAAGGTTCTTAGTACCGCTCATCGTAGCCGCTCTGGGACAACGACTCTATCACCCCAGATAATGCAGCCTTTCTGGGAAAACAGTTCCATTTGTCGATTCTTGAATGGGACATAGTTGTCAGGTGTTTGGTCCAATGGCCATCTGCGCTCGACCCAACTGAGGACACGTGCTAAGATGGGGTCGTGTTTCGTTTCCATTGCGATATCTCGGGCTGTTAATGGCAGTGTTCGCAGTGTCTCGATCTGCAATGTTGTAACTGTCGGAGTGGGGTCATCAATGGTCTCCGGAAGTGGTGCACGGCTCAATGCGTCGGCATGGGGAATGGCCTTCCCCGGGCAGTGTTGCAACTTATAATTATAAGCAGCCAAAAATTTCAACCAGCGAGTCATTCTGGGGAATAATATATAAGGGGTTGGCCTATCTCACGCTGTTATTCCCAGCAAAGGTTTGTGGTCAGTCACTATAGTAAAGGCTCGGCCGTACACATATTCATGAAATCTCTTGACAGCAGACACAATAGCAAGGGCTTCTTTATCAATTTGACTGTAATTACATTCTGCCTTTGAAAGCGTCTTAGAGAAATAGGCAACAGGGGCTTCACTACCGTTTGGCAAAACGTGACTCAAAATGGCGCCCACTCTGAAAGGCGATGCATCACACGTGATCGTTAAAGGCAAAGTCTTGTTGTCCTGCATCAGCACAGCGTCAGAAGTCAATAATTTTTTCACATTTCGAAACGCCTGCTCCTCTCTGTGTCCCCATACCCAAATTGCTTTTTTGTCCAATAAAGGATGCAGGGGTTCGGCTGCGGTTGTTTTGTGTGGCAGGAAAACGTTATAAAAATTGATAAGGCCTAGAAATGCCTGAAAGTCGGCCTTATTTCGGGGTTTTGGGGCATTTTTGATTGCCCTAAGTTTGCTGTCGGTGGGGTGAATGCCATGACTATCAATTAAATATCCTAAAAATTCTACACGATCCGTGCACAGCTTACACTTGTTTTTCTTAACTTGAAGACCTGCATCTTTGAATCTCTGGAGAACCAACCTCAGGCGATCCCTTAATATTTGCGGAGTCGGGGCAGTGATTAACACATCATCAAAATATGGGACAACGCCTTTTATCCCTTGTAATAGTCTTTCCATCAAACTTTGGAAAATTCCCGGGGCTACACTTACTCTGAATTGGAGTCAGTTACATTTAAATGCACCTCGGTGCGAAACGATCATTTGGGCCTCTGCCATTTTTTTTTGTCTACCGGGAGTTGTTGGTACGCCTGTGCTAAGTCTAGTTTAGCGAAGACTTTTCCGCCCCCCAGGGAATGGAGGAGGCGCTGCACCACCAGTACTGGATACGAGTTTTATTGAAGGGCATGGTTCAGGGTGGCTTGGCAGTCCCCACAAATTCTTATCGATCCATCCGGCTTGATGGGTGTCATGATTGGGGTTTCCCAGGGAGAGTGATCGGTTGGTT
>BHEV01028921.1:0-12536 GCA_004319985.1 Emydocephalus ijimae | reverse complement strand
CGAGCTTGTCAATTTGCTCGTCTATCTTTGGTTTGAGTGCAAATGGTACCCGCCTTGGTTTTAGGCGTTTCGGGGGGACGTTTGGGTCTAGGCTGAAGGATATGGGGGCCCTCGGTACTTGCCTAGGGTGCCGTCGAACACTTCCTGGAAGTCCCGGGCCAGTCGTTGGTCCCAGTCGGCTTCGGCGATGTGGTCGATGCCCGTGACCGCGATGCCTAGCGGTGAGAACCATTGGAGTCCCAGTAGGCTCGGTCAGTCTCGATCGATGATGGTTAAGGGAAGTCTTTCGGCGTGCCCTTTGTAGGACACTGTAAACTGTCCCGTTCCAACTACAGGGATGCGGTTTCCCTGGTAGTCCTTGAGGATTAGTCTCTGGTTTTCTAGTTGCCTTCTCTGGATGGTAGGCACCAAGCGTTTAATTTCCCGCCAGGCTACCATTGAGAGGTAGGACCCGGAGTCCACCTCCATTTTACAAGGTTCGCCCTTGATGCCTACCTCCACGTATACCTTCCTGGCGTCTGTGGTTGTGACGTGGCCGATGGTGACTGTCTGATGTGTCTCTTCTCCTCGCCTGGTCTCGCCGCCTTGTTGGGTTCGTCCGTTTCGCTCCCAGCGGTTGTCTGTTGGCCGGTCTCTGGTCCTGGGGGGTGTGCTCCCTCGTCTCCTCTCACTCGGGTCCCATCGTCTGGGGCTGTGGGTCTTCTTGAGGCGGCAGATGCGCGCGATGTGGCCCTTCTTGTCGCAGTGCCGGCAAACGGAGTCGAAGAACCGGCATTCTGATCTGGGGTGGTCGCCGCCGCAACCGGCACACACGGTCCTCGACTTATGACTCCGCCGGCTGCGCTGGTCGTGGCCTGCCTGGAGACGGTGGATGTCTTCCTCCTCGTCTGACGTGCCCGAGGTGGAGTGGAGTTCACCCTGGTGGGTGGTAGTTGTAGGTTGGGTTTCGGTCGACCTTGCTGGGTTGTTGTTTTCGGTACGGTCTCCGGCGTTCGTTCTTCGCATGTGGTCTGCTGATTGTCGGGTTGCTTCGGCGGCCCCGGCTTCAGAGATGGCTTCGGCGAGAGTGATGTTGCCCTTAGCCATCAATCGACTTTGGAGAACGGGGTCCCAAAGGCCGAGCACGATTCGGTCCCGAAGGACCTCGTTCATGTTGTAGAACTCGCATAGTCCTCCCAGGCGTCGCAGCTCTGCAACAAAATCACTGAAACTCTCGCCCGACTGCTGGTCCCGCCGATAGAATTCGTGCCATCGGATGAGGATGGGCACGGCTGGAGTGTAGTGTTTCTAGAGCAGTGGCTCGAGGTCCTTCCAATCCATCGAAGTAACGTCGGCGGGCTTGGCTAGCGCTTTCGCCATCTTAAACACTGCGGGCCCACAGTGCGTTAGGAAGATGGCTCGTTTCTTCGGTCCCGTGGCATCCTTCAGATCGTTGCACTCGAGGAACATGTGGAATCTGTCCATGTAAGATTCCCAGTCCACAGTAGCGGGGTTGAAGGTGGTTGGTGGCGCGATGCTGGCCATCTCGGTGGTTGGCTGGCTTCCGTCGGACACGTGCTTCAGTTCAGGAACGGGATCCCACCCTCGTCGCCAGTGTTATATCCGCGTGAAAGGAAGCCAGGAGTCAGTGACTTAGAATCAGCTCTTTATTTTAGTCAGGAACCAGACTGAGGCTATAGGAAACTTTTGCGGCTTTTTATTTCCAAGCCGCGGCTTGCCGCGGCCAATGGCACCGCTTTGAATCTCCCGCGATTCGAATTGACCAATCGCGGGAGATTCCTAGCGAGCCAATCGGCGTGGCTCGCCTAGCCAATCGCCCCGCGCTTTGGCCAATCAAAGCACGGGGATCTCAAGAATGTAAATGAGGGGACAGAACACAATGAAACTTAAAAAATAAAGCAAGCAGAGAAAAAGACATCTTATGAAAATGAGGGAGGGGAAAGAACTCCAGTAATCTACAATACATTTTGGAGGAAAGCTGAGGAAGAAGAGGATATTACTGGAGATGTGATCACTACATTCATTATACATATTATATACATAGTCACTGTTTGTATGCATGTATGCATAAATAATAAACATTTTAAACAGGAAGCATGAGGGATCTTTCCCTCACCTGTTCCATGTAAACACTTCATTGGACATTAATAGAACTGGCATATTTGTAATGCAAATGTATGTAAATGATTATTTAAAACAGTTCTTTTCCAAACTCCTTGGGACTGAAAGAACCTACTATTTTTGGACATATATTTCCTGAATTGTCATGTTGAGGAATTTTATGAAAAATGACAGCAAGATAGATAGATAGATAGATAGATAGATAGATAGATAGATAGATAGATAGATAGATAGATAGATAGATAGGTAGACACACAGAGAGAGAGAGTTTTCCCTCAAATAAGTTAATCCTAAAAGTTGCTTGAATCTGTGTATTCTTTCAGGGACCAGGCATTTAAAGTCTATGTGGGCAGAGATTATGGAGAGCCAGAAGTGTGGGAAGGCCAGCTGGTTTCTCTATAAAACAGCAGTTGGAGACCCCCACACACACACATGAATAAAAAACAAAATCCAAAAGAGGGACTATAAACATTTTTGTTCTCTAATTTTGTTCTTGTTTTAGACACACATAAACACAAAGAGGCCATCAACATAACAACCATTAGAAAAAGAAATGTAGTGTGTAAAATTAAGGACAACATTTTAAAATCATGATATTCATGGGAAAAATACATTATATTAATTTTAATTTTTCAGCACAGAGGATCAATTTCTGGGGAGGACCCATTTAAAGCTAGCTGAAAAAACAGAATTACATAATACAACTGGTGGCCATTTACAGCTCATCATTCAAGTCATTCAAATATCTCATTAATAAGGTGCAACATATATTGAACAAAAATACCAATTTCTCATGATCTCTTGTATACAAGACAATTCACACAACCTGAAACCAATACTCGCAAATGACAAGAAACAGTGATATAATAAAAGGAATCATACCCTACCTTGTGTCAACAACATGTCATAGACCGAAACAACTTTATACACAAAATTAGAGGCACCTTCATATATATTCCTCTTTCAATATGATATATAGGTATTCCTTACTTAACAGTGATTTATTCAGTGTTTAACGTTATAACAGCACTGAGTGAGAGATAGTTATGGTACATTCTTGTATTTGTAGCTGTTATAGCATCTTTGAGGTCATGTGATCACAAGGTGCTCAGTGACCAACTGACAATTACACTGTTGCAGTATCTCATGGTTACATGATCACTATTTGCTATCATCTCACTCTCACTTGTAGATCCTCTCAGTTTTGCAAGGTTACAGTTGAAGCTTGTTTTCCCCATGTAGACCCTCACAGCCTACACATTTCACAAATAAGGGTTGAGAGCTAAACCTCTCCTTCCCAATCACCACCAGCTGGAATCAATCCCAAAGAAAGAAGGCAAACCAGCACAACCCCAATCCTCTGAGCCAATCCAGAAGGAAACATGGTTGATGGTATTGAAATGATGAGAGGTCAAATAGTGCAAGGATGGATGCACTACCATCATCCTGCTCTAGCCAGAAGCCTGACCCATGCCATTTCTGTCCTACACCCAGGTCTGAATCCAGATTGAAAAGGATCAATATAATCCTCTTCCTCCAAGGGCCTCTGAAACTTTTGTGCACCTTCTACCTCAACTTCCCCAAGAAAGGAAGATGAGATAATGGATGAAAATTGTCCACTGTGGTAGGATCCAGTGATGGTTTCTTGAGAAGGGGGCATACCAAAGCCATTTTAAGCAGGGTTGGGATACGACAGGGTTAACTACCAGTTCGGGATTTACAAGCTTCCCTGCAGACTGTGAGCTATGTGCCTGTTAATCGTCATCAGCAGCTGCCTGCAGAGAAGCAGCCTTTGAAACAGCCCTCTTTTCTTGCTTTTCTAACTGCAGCTGTGCCTCGTTCGGAAGCTGAAGTTGAAAAATCAGGAAGTAAAGATCAAGTAAGAGCCCGAGTGGGCAAAAACATCAGCAGACATAGAACCAGTTCCATGTCTGCTACTCTTCAGAGCTACCGGTTCTACAGAGGTGGACAGAACCGGTAGAAACCCACCCCTGATTTTAAGAGGTAAAGGAGTTTAGGAATTTAGAAAGTAAACTGCTTAGTCTGTAAATTACTTGTATCCTATTATCTGTCAGCAATTCCCTTCTGGATTCTATGCAGGACAAACACATCATACTTCATACAAAAGGTTCAGTGAGAACAAGTTTGACATTGTAGCTCAAAACAAAGACACAGAAATATAAGAGCATTTTATTTAATTACATATTTCAAACTTTCCATGCTAGAAGAAAGAAATCACTTCACAGATGACAGACTAAGGAACTTGGCTATATCAAAAGGCTTTAGCCCATCTCAGAAAGTCTTAACAAACACAGTGAGTTTTAAACACTTTTTTTGTTTTTATGTGACTTCAGGTCAGTCTTGACTGTTGGTTGACAGTCTGGATATTTGATAACGTTTTCAGAAGTATCCTCTATTGCTTCTTCCTATGGCTGAGAGTGACTGGCCCAAAGTCACCCAACTGGCTTCTTGTCTAAGGCAGGACTAGAATTCAGTCTCCTGGTTTCAAATCCAGCACCTTTAACCACTACATCAAACTGGCTCACTTTTAACACATCCTAACTGTTTATTAATGAAAGTTGCAATACCATCCTTTCTTCTTTTTCCTTTCCTCGTCTTTTCAAATGCTATATCAGTTTAACCATTCTATGCATCTTATGAAGAATGCTACTTATACTTTTTAATAATAAGTGTTAGTTGGAAAAGATACTAACAGACTTTTAATTTTTATTACTTTTATTATTTTATTACATTAATTAAAAAACATCTGCACAATACATAAGAAATTTTATTCAGGCCCAGGGTGTGTGGGTGGTGCGCATTGTCCAATCCAACTAAGAAGCCTCTAACTTGAGAGCCAACATATAATGGTAAAGATTCTTGTGCAACATGTGGGTTCAAATCCACTCTCAGCCATGGAAGTACATTGTGACCAGTTGGTGTCCTGAGCCCAGCCAATCTTACAGAATGAAAAGGAAAAAATAGGAAGAGGGAGAGCAATGCATGCCCTCATGAATTCTTAGAAGAAAAACAAAATATAAATCTAATGAATAAATAAATAATAGCAATAGCATTTAGACTTATATACCACTTCATAGTGATTTACAGCCCTCTCTAAGCAATTTACAGGGTCAGAAAATAGTTCCCAGCAATCTGAGTCCTCATATTACTGACCTTGGAAGGATGGAAGGCTGAGTCAACCCTGAGCCGGTGAGAATAGAACGGCTGGCAGAATTAACCTGCAATACGGCATTCTAGCCACTGAGCCCCCACAGCTCTTTAATACATTTCATGATGTTCAAAACCACCTTAAATAGCTGTCCATTCAATGAACTGAAGAAGGTCAGTTTCTCTATAAGTGTCATGCCCCTCTCAGAGTCTGAAGGAGGAAGATGAAGAGTTGACAGGGAGTGTGAGTGTGGCTCTGTTGGTTGTGGAGGAAACTGGGGAAGGGCAAAGTCCGGCAAAGCAGGGGAGAGAGAGAACAAGGGAGAGGGAGTTCAAAGGAAGACTCAGGCTCACCCCCTCTTCATCCTAGGGCATGCATGGAGGAACGGAGAAGAGAGCAACATGGATGCATGGCTTACAGCTAGGAATGAGAGTTTCAAAGAAATGCATGCTGAGGCAGCAGCTACTGGGAGCAAACCTGAGTTTATCTTGTATTGCCCTACTTATCTGTGTTCCTGGTGTCTTTCCAACCGTGTGGAGTTATTGCCGTGCCTTCATGTCTGGAATTCTTGCTCCTGCCCTGTCGGACCAATTACCTCATTTTGCCTTGACTGGACTATAGTTACAGTTTTTGTTGACCACATTTTGGACTTGATTCTCTGCAGACAAAGGCTGTTTCTGGGAGAGTTTTTCTTCAGCCAGAAGGTAACCAGGACATTGGGGACAAAGTTGGAGCTAATAAAGGGACTTCTACTGATTATCTGACTGTGTTGCCTTTGTGCCACGCCCCGGGTCATCACAATAAGAAGCAACTAGGAGGTGCTTATTTATAATAGCATTCTAATATATGGATATAGACAATATTTTCTCTCCAGGAGGCTTGATATCCATTTCTAGGGTTATTTTACTGTGTTAATCTTTCTGATATAGTTTAAGCACATTCACAGACACCTCAGTAGGACAACATTTGCTGTTTGAGTGCTATGGAATTACTGTCTGTATGGCACATGGAGGGAACCATATTGGAAATAATGAATTCAGTATTGGTTGTCAGAGCCTAGTTTGTTCCCTGGAAACACTGAAAGGGGAGCTAGAGTTTGGGAAAGAGACTTCTGATTACCATATAAATCTTGATGCTTGTATTAGGTTATTCCCTTTTGTATAGCAGTGCTATACAAAACACAGAAAAAGAGTGAAAGGAAGCAGGCAAAAGAAAATACAAGGAGAAGTGATGCCAAAAGTTGGGCATAGAGACAATCAAGACCTTAATCCATTGTCTGGAAATTTCAAACAGCAGACCAGAATTCATCAGTCTCTACATCCAAATCCTGGTTTCATTTCCTGAATGAAGGCCCCATTAGCAAAGAAAATATACTGGACACCATAAGCTGATTATGATTAATTACGGATTCTGACTTGGGCATTATGCAGATTTATGAACATTGGACATACTTCATTATTTATTCATCCATTCACTAAAATAGATATACTTTATCGAGTATGAGTTCTTCAGCCAACAACCCTATTAATTAACTTAAAGATTAAACTGCTATCAGAAGCAATAGCCACCACTGGATTTTAAAAATAATAATTTGATCCCTCTGTTGGTAAAGAGGATAGATGAACCCTTTTTGCTTGTGGGCTTGTTTGTTTCAGAGTTGGACTGATAGCATTATCTGCTACAGTAACTGATGAACCTTCATTGCTCTTGCCAATGATTGATAATAATGTGGCTATTATCTTTTGTGACAGAAAGAAAGCATGCAGGAATGAGAATAGTCAAGTGGAAGCTGAATATTTATGTCTTTTTCTTTGATGGCCTGCTTGCTTCACTGGAAGTTGAAAGGTTGTCTGCTGTTCTAATAGAAAAAGTGTCTCTTTTGTTGAAGTTAAATAATCTCTACAACATGAACTGTCTGGTCAGAAATACGCATCTGGGAATATAATGGAGTTTGCTCTGAGGTAAATATGCCTAAGAATGCTGTATATAAAATGTGGCTGAGTTCACATATTGTGTTAAAACAAAGCAGAAACCATCCATTGTGTATTTTGTACTAGATATATATATATTAAGACCTCTGGCTGACCACAGATGATGGCTGAAGACTAGAATAAACTGATCAGCACCTGATCTAGCATGGCCTATTCAAGTTCATTATTAGAACCATAGATGCTTATAGAGAAGACATGAAGGCTCTGGTGGACTGGCACAATAAAAGTAACCTATTTCTAAACGTTAATAAAGTGAAGGAGATCATCGTAGATTTTAGAAAGAGCCGGCATGGTCATACTCCACTCAGTATCAAGGGTGCAGCTATAGAGGTGGTCAACAGTATTAAGTGTCTGGAGATGCAGATAACTAACAATCTGAATTGGTCTCTCCACACATCATCCTTAGTGAAGCATGCAAACCAGCATCTGCATTTCCTATGTCGGATGTGGAGAGCACATCTTTCTCCTTCTGTCCTGGCCACTTTTTACAGAAGAACAATTGAGAGCATTTTAACGAAACTGCACCGCTGTTTGTTCTGGTGGCTGCAGTGCCTGAGACAGAAAGTCCATTCAGAGAGTGGTAAGGACAGTCGAGAAGATTATAGGAAGCTTGCTTCCCATTATTCAGGATACTGCTTATAAGTGCTGTGTGCTTAGAGCTCAAAGCATTGTTAGAGACCCCACACACCCACTTCATGGTCTGTTTTTGTTGTTCCCCTCTGAGAGGAGGTTTCAAAGTATTTCTAGCAGGACTACCAGATTCTGTAACAGCTTTGTTCCCTATGCCATCTGTTTAGTAAACTTGCAAGATTTGTTTCTCTCACCATGTACATGTATACATCCAAACTAGACTGTGTTGTTTCTTTGTGTCATATATGTGGGTATATGCGTAATTTTGTATTTATTTATTTAGTCACGTTTATGTAGTGTACATTAGAGGTGGAGACCCTTTGAGAGTTGTACGCAATGAAATTTCATTTTAATGTACGCTGACTAGTGTACATTCAAAGTGACAATAAAGTTATTCTAAGTCTAAGATGTTTGATAAATACCTTTATGCATCACAAACGTTACCATATTATTAGAGGGGTGATCTCATTTGTTCCTGCCTGCTTTCCCATTGTGGAGATCCCTGCTTATAAACAAGAAAAAGAATCAAAAAGATAACCCTTCTGAAACTTATATAACATATACACTATGCTTGATACAGCAAATTGAGAAATTATGTCAGGGTTATTTCTCCCCACCCACCTTCTATATTATAGTAATAATGAGCTGTGTTACATATCTACGGTCATAAAGGCATCAGTAAAATTTGTTTCAGAAGCACCAGATGTAATATTGAATAAGGGGGCTTATTTGTCAGTACATTACCTAGATGATTAAACATTTACCAACATAAATAAGGAAATAATAGTTCTGGGAACCCTTATTCAATCGAAACACAGCATGAAAATTCTGGCTTTTAAAAACTATGCCAGGTAATGTGATTTTATCCAAAAGCTGGGAGCAGACAAAGAAATCAAATCACCTCTGATAGAGAAATGAAAAATGTTAACATGAAGGCAGCCCCCAACCCTCAACCTTGTATAAAGTATATGAATGAGCAGAAAATAATTTATTGTCATCTTTTATTTTCTGTCACAAAAAAACTGCAAGCGTGGGTATATATGGGTATATCTAGCTGGGTAGCTATACACACAGACACACACCAAACACATCTATACAAAAAGACATTTGAGCCATGTCTAGAGAGAGAGAAGGAGGAACAAGGAAAATCTTCTGGTCAAACTATTGTTCGTTCATTCTCCAGAGTCTATCATGTAAAAGTGCTTTATGGAAAGAAACACACCCTGCTATATCAGACACCTAATCATGTCCCTATATAAACATTTCTTTTGAAATACTTGAGTGTGCCATAAGTATTGCCCTCAATATCATAGAATATCTTGTTTAAAAATTTGAGACATCTATAAGTAGTTTTCTTGGTTTTCCCTTAGAATATTGGGCGGGAATCCAGCCATAGTTTATGGAACAATAAGGATGCACCCAAGATCTCGGTGGCTTCCTCCTACTGACATTTTGGAGGGGCTTTTGAAGTCTTGACTCTTTGCCAAGGTTTTTGGCTGGCAATAAGGGCTTGAAGCCCCTTTTAAGTAGTAGAATGTTATTTCCCAGTTTTGCCATTTTTCCTTTTTTTTATTGGGTATTTTTCTTTTTAAATTTTGTACACCTTTATGAGTTGGCAGGAATTTGGCAGGATACAAATGGAATGAATGAATGAATAAATAAATAAATCCACCCAGATAGTGCTGTAAAGCACTAAGGGGCAATATATAAGTCTAAGTGCAGTGGTGCTTTGCTATAAGTGCTAAATAAGGGTTGACACAATGTAGCTTAAGGCAGGGGTCCCAACCCCTGGTCCATCAGCATCAGTCCATGGCATGCTAGCAATCCATCCGTATAAACCAGTGGTGGTATTCAATTTGTTTTACTACAGGTTCTATGGGCGTGGCATGGCGGGCATGGTGTGGCTTGCTGGGTGTGGCTTGCTGGGCATGGCAGGTGAAGGATACTGCAAAATCTCCATTTCCACTCCACTCCAGGGGAAGGACATTGTAAAATCCCCATTCCCTCCCCACCCCACTAACCTGCTTTCCAGCTCTGTTCTCCTGTGCAGGGCAACAAAAGAAGATCCAGCCGATCAGCTGGGACTCGGGAGGCAGCCAATAGATGGGGTGGGGCCAACCAGAAGTGCTCTTTACCGGTTCTCTGAACTACTCAAAATTTCCACTACTGGTTCTCCAGAACCTGTCAGAACTGATTGAATACCATCTCTAGTAAAAACAAGCAAAGCCTCATCCATGGGATGCAGACCAGTCCACAAAAAAAACCTCTCTGCAGAACTGGTCCCTGTGCCCAAAAGGTTGGGGGCTGCTAGCTTAAGGGACTTTTTTTGACATGGAATGGTGTCACAAAATCATAGATTCATAAAGTTGAAAGGAGACATTTAGGCCATCGGATCTAACCTCTTCTTCGTATGTAGATCCATCTATGACAAATAGCTGTCCAGCCTCTACTTGAACACATCTTAGAAATGGGAAATCACCACTTACTTCCCAGATAATTATTTCCATTGTTAAGGTGCTCCTATTTTTCCTAATATTCACCTAAAACCAACCTGCTTGTAATTTAAACTTTATTTTTTATGCATGTGCTTTTTATGTATCCAGTTTATATGGTCATGCACGATCCAAGAAACTCAGGGGGCAATGAACAATAAACAATTACATTAATGCACACAAACATAAAAAGCAACTAAAACTACATTAAGGCTCAATAAAAACACAAAAGACCATACACACGCACCCATTCAATGAACATTTGGCCCATAATACCCAGGGGAAGAACCTAGTCTTCACAATCTTAGGAAGGGCCAATAGTGTAGGAACTGTTCAAATTCAGGAATAGTTTCCTGATCATCCTCATAGCCTTCCTGTTCCAGTTTCTGAATCCTTTCTAACATTTGGACACGATGTATGAGATGGAAAGTTGACCAATACAGAGTTGGAAAGATTAATTGCTTGCTTCCTGTGTATTGATGCAGTCTAAAAATGCACATGCTTTTTCCTCAGCCAAATCATAGTTCTAATATGCAGATTACAACAAATAAAAAAACGTTGCATCTGTCTCCGTGAAGCAAGCAAATAGAGAAAACAAACAAGTTTGCCTGGGAAATTCAGCTGAGGATTGGGAAGATGCAGAAGAAAGAGGAGGAAGAAGAGGAAGAAAGGACCAAGGAAAGGAAGAGTCTGTTGACTGATTAGAGCTGCTGACTTACTTCCTGAGTGCTGCTGATTAGCCATTGTATATGACTAGACCATTCATTCCTCCTAATTTCCTTGAAGGTGCACCAGGGGATATATAAGGAAGCCAGTTCCTCAGAAAGCAAATATACTGAGTGAGCAAACAGAAAGCAAACAAGAGTTTTCCATGGCAGTTCAAGGAACAGACACTTTATTTGCTCTTATGATTGATGTTGTTTATTATCAGAAAAACATGCAGATGGAACAAACTGCTGTCATGACTGCAGACTTGACATGTTTTTTCCTTCTTGAAGACAATAGGAAATACACTTACTATGTGTGCTGGCTGAAGAAGGTGAAAGGACTTGAGGCTCACTGTCCAACTTTTCAGAGAAGATGGGAAATTCCTCGATCAAACACAGGGTGTTCTTGCAGGAAAGCTGCCCAGAAGAAAGAAGGCAGCCAGATGGACGGGATAAAGAGATTGAGGAATGTGACATGAAGAACCAAGCCAAATTTAGTTCCCGGACTTTCAAAATTGATTCCATGAGCTCCTTTCCAATGATGTTGTTGGATTCTTGGATAGAAAGCAGTTAGTACAAGCCTCATGGACTGGGGATCAGGTGAAGGCAGCAATGATCTAATACTCTCTATTGAGAGGGACTAAAGCAGTAGCTTATTGTTCAGAGAGTCTACCAAGATGTGTGGAGTGCACATTCAGGATGTGATAGAAAGACTACCTTAATTCTGTTAGGTCACTGACAAATCTTCAAACCACCACCACCCCATCCCGACCCCCAATATCCCATAGCATCTATGTCTTGAGTTTATCTGGGTCAAAATTTAGCTGCTTCCCATCAATATCCAAATACATTGAGCAGCTTTCAAGGATTCCTGTGTCAGATACACAAAATATGGGAATTAACAGGAAAAAATTTAAAAAATTATTTAATTCATTTAAATTTAAGTCATTATATTTGTATTTTTTGTCCATTCTTTTCAGATTATCCATTTATCTCATTCCCTAGAGTAAAAAAAAAGAATTTCTCCTGAAATCACTACTCAGAGTATGGTGCCTTTCTATCCTCCCCCTAAAGTAGCATTTAAAATAACACCTGATACCCATTCTGATTCTGCTTAGTACATTCTNCATTTCAATATTTTAATCTTTTATCAATTCTTATAACATTCTAGTTTTCTATTTCTAATACATAATACCATCTTGTGTACCTTGCAGAATCTTCTTTTTTAAAGAAATTATTCCTTACCCTTTATCCCTAAAAAAAAAAATCCTTTTTTCCCATCTTGTTTCATACCTTTGTGGCTTTTCCCTCCCTTTTCCCTTCCTTATCCCTCCTGGCCTTTTTACCCCCCCCCACTAACCTCCGCCTTTTTAACTTTCCCTTTCTGTTGTAATCCTTTCTCCTTTTGCTCAGTAACATTGAGTTG
>BHEV01028919.1:0-16483 GCA_004319985.1 Emydocephalus ijimae | reverse complement strand
TCGTTCGGTTCGCGATGTTAAATAAAGAGCTTTGAATGTCACACACGCCTCGGAGCTTCTTTCCGGACACGACAGTTAGATCATCTGAGATAGATAAATATCTTTGCCCACAGTCTCCCAAATTACTTATGTAATCATTTAAGAACGTTGTTTGCCTCCATGAATGTACAAGAAGAATTGACTATCAGAACTACTCAACATCTGAACCTACATCCTCTTAAATCCAGTGCCTATTAAGAGGAGCAATTCAAATGTTTTAAATCAGGGCTAGGGAATTCTCAAGCCATGGGTCTCCCAGAAAATATTTTCTATTGAGGGCACTCCTATTCAAGAAATATAGGATTTGAAGCATGTCATATATTGGGTAAAGTTATTTCCTTCTACATTGTCTAGCACCTTAATTTATTTTCTACATTTAACTTACCTTTGCCTTTTTTTCACAAGGTGAGGCCACCTTTGAATAAAGAAGTGAGTTGCACTTTCCAACATGTTTATGTTTTAAGACTATTTTGTAGCCTCTGTATTGGTCAGAGTCACATATATAAATAAAGTCTGGATTCTAATGCTTTGCTTAGGAGTTTTTAGATGTGCAGATGGACATTATCTGACCAGCCTAGGTTTTAAATAGTTATGCTTAAAAGTGCTCCAGAAAATAAATGTCAATTTCTGGCTTTTGAATGCAAGGGTTTGGGTTTTTTTAGATGATATAGAAACTTGACATGAGAGAGCCGGTTTGGAATCTAAAAATCCATTATTAAACTTTTAGGTAGGCAGTGATCTTTCCTGTAGGACAATGGGACAATTTTCTTTGAATGTTCATGTAAGCATAGATTACATCCTCTTTTGATTTCCATGTGAATGATTCTTCAGTTAAGGTTCATAAGAGAAAATCAATAATAAGCTTCATTTTTGTGCAGTGTGCTCCTTCTGTTACATATATTCCTAAGGAAAAACAAAGATAGCCTCAATGTTTATATCTCATTGTTTACATCTCACTTAACAAAGTTTTACCAATAATTTCTTTCCATTACTTAAAAATAATAATAATCATAATCATAATTATAATCATAATAATACACTGTTGTGCAGCTCACTGGGATATGTATGTGACACAAAAGAAAGGGAAAAAATTAATTTAGCTTGCATTTGAATGTGAACATATCTAATTTTGCACTTTCAATACACAAACCAAAACTTACCATTTGTAATTCTTGAAATTTGGTGATGATCATCAGACAGAACAAAAACAAGAACAGCAATTCAAGATTTCTTTGTTGTATATATAATCAGAATATGAGTGAATAAAATATGTGTAAATAAAATAATAAAATAAAAATATAAAATAAAATAATATATAATAAAATAATACAAATGCATACATGCGCACACTTATACATATATATTAACTACATTTCTTTATTCCCATTTATTAGGCTTGGAGAGCCAGTTTGGTCCCACCTGGGGCAGCTGTGTGACCTTGGGGCCATCTCTATCAGCCCTAGGAAGGAAAAAATGGCAAACCACTTCTGAGAAGCCTTGGCACACAAACTGTGGAGACTTGTCTAGGCAGTCTTCCAGAATCAAACATATTGAACAGGAAGGAAGGAAGGAAGGAAGGAAGGAAGGAAGGAAGGAAGGAAGGAAGGAAGGAAGGAAGGAAGGAAGGAAGGAAGGAAGGAAGGAAGAATTGATTTTAAGATTTTCAAACCTTACAACTCTGGCTGAAAATTTTTCATGTTGAAGTTTGATTTTCTGTAGGTTGTCAAATTGGGGATATTGTTGCTTTAATATTGGTGATATCTTTCTATTTCTCTATTTCCTGAACTAACAATCTATTTCCATTCAGTAAGAAGGAAGATACTCAGAATGTATTTTCTGCTATCTCTTACTTCTATAGAATTGTTACTAAGTACTTGTCAGTCTGTGCTCCCTTCGAAATCCAAGAAAGAAATATTCAGACTCCATGGGTTAGAGCAAAGTTATCCTTTTACTGGAAAATAAAGTGAAAGCTACAGATTTAATTCTGAATCTGAGAAATTGGTGCGCAGATAACGTATACAAAGGAATGGAAATGTTCCCACCCCCCAAAGTCCAAATGACTCTTCCAATTAAAAGTTCTGAATATGATCATGTGGCCATCTTCAGGTGGTGATGAGGCTTCTGTCTGTTGACCTTGACATATTTTGATAAAAGTTCGCAGTTGCGCAAAGGGGATAGAAGCTAGCCAAGAAATGGAAAGTTAAAGACAGGAATCCCTCTCCCCTTGCTACCCACAGCCAAGGAATGCAAAACACCTCCAGCTTTCTTCCCCTCCAAATTCCCCTCTCCCTCCGTTGCTAATGACAGCCGAAAGAAATAGATTGGCATAGCAGCAGAGAAGATGCAATTGTTAGGATGCAGAATATATATATTATGGAAGATATCTTGAGGCTGACAGTACTGGTATTACTATCAATATACTCATTGTCTGATTTATTTCATCACTAACTTAAAGCCTCATACTTGGTGGCTGACAAATACCATAAATAAAATAGGTTGTTTTGTCAAACTTTTGTTAAAATAGTCAATAATCAGTGAAGAAAAATTTGATTGCCTGATGCGGATATCTAGAAATAGATTAATCTAGACATATCAAGCAATAGATTGAGACCTTTATAAAACTTTCTAAAATGAATACAATAAAAATAAATTAAAAAGAGGATATACAATAAGATACTGCTATTGTACTGCAATTTCTACCCCCACAAGGGCAAAGATGATGCACGCAATGAATTTTCAGATACTAACTAGTTAGTAAATAAATGACCAGTTTTGTATAGTTTACATTACATTAAATATGTACTAAACTTATGTAAAGCCATTGGCATCCTTTAAGGCCCTGATTCTCAACCTCAGCAACTTTAAGATCTGTGGACTTCAACTCCCAGAATTCCCCAGCCAGTATCTAGTTGGGAGTTAAACATCTTAAAATTGTTGAGATTGAAAAACACAAGTATTCACTTTCCAATGACCATTGTTTTGCCTCTTTTAAGCAAGAGAAACAATGCATTCCAAGAAATAGCCACAGAGGCGGCATTTTTCCAACACAGCTTTCAATATATATGATTTAAAGCAATAGTCAGGTCCCATGGATCTCTGTCGGGGTTCTGCCATTTTGGTGGAGAGGGTGCATTCTTTAGGTTATGGACTTTTTTCTGGTTCCTATCTATCCTGTACTTTGATTTATTTTTGGGGGGAATGTAAGGGGAGAGGGGCGTTTGTCTCAGCTGGAGCCTCCAGAAAGCGATGCCTGATGCTCTTATCACCTTCTCGGCCTGTGATTCTCAAAACAACTTTGCACCTGTGGATTAGCTTATTCAACACTGGACTGAGGGGAGGGATTTCTAACTGCTTTGACCTAATGGAATTGTGTGGGAATCCTCAGATCCTGCTTCCTTTGTCTTGCCATCCCTTCCCTTCAATGAAAGTTTCCTTTTGAAATGCTAATTGTTTCCACTTTTTTTGAACAGAGAGGAGAGGTGAGTCCTTATAGTAATATAATAAAAGAAGAGGGTTGAGAAATTTTTTAGCTAGAAATTAAAGGAAGACTCAATTCTCGGTCTCTATTGACACTAACTCATTTGTAAACAAAAAACTACATTTTCAACACCTACACACATTCAGGATTGACAAAAGGCATTTTGACTTCATGGCCTTGAGTCTATAATCTTTACAGATCCAAATTTGAGTGCCATATAGAAATTGTGCTGCAAACATGGCCTTGAAATCTTTTAGCATATAGGCCACCAAGTCTTCATAAATAGTAGATGCTACACTTCTTGAGACACTTTCAGCCAAATATTTTATGTGTGCTTTCTAGGTCACTGTGGATTGAAAACAGTCTCATCCCAGATAGTAATCTTTAACAGATGAAGTTGTATAGCTATCACTTATTACTTTATCATGCCTTGCAAAAACTTGGCTTATTGTGGGAGATGGGACAATGAATTGTGATGGGTTTGTTTTGTGCAAGGAATTATAATATTGTCTTAGATCATCTGAAGTTTGAAAAAGAATTGCCAACTCATTTATATAACTGTGGAGTCTTTGGTGGACTCTGAGCTTGTTTGTTTGTTTGCAGATGTTTTATTACCCAACTACATAACATAATTGGTGCCAATGTGTACAGATTTTGTCCCCTATTTATATACAGTAGTCTTCCCTGCCAGTTTTGATAGAGGTTTGGTTTTCTCCTTGGTAGTTGATTAGGTCATCATTTTCTGCCTGATGTTTGTCTGGTGTTAATCCCTGCTTATCTCAGTGTTGGCTGCTGGAGAGGACATGTTCTTATCTTTTTGTTTTCTTCTAAGCTTTTTTATTATCTTTTATATGTGCAAATATACTTCATTTCTATGTGTCTGTTGATGGTTGATTTGTCTGAATTCCAGGCTTCCAGGAATTCCCTAGCATGCCTGGATTTAGCCGGGTCCAGATGTTTACAGTTTCCCAATTGAATCTACGGTTGAATTGTGTGAGGTGTTGTAAGTCTGTCCATGTGTTGTGGTGTCATCTGTATAAAATAGTGATCTACTGGCCAAACTAGATGTTGGGGAATAACAAGACTGTAAGAATTCCAATAAGGAAGATGATAAATATCACAGAAGTCAATGTATGTTTAAAATCTTCCAGTTCTGGAATATAACTGCTATCTGTCTTTTCTAGGTAAAACTCATAAAATGCAGTATCTTACCATTTTGATATAAGTTAAGTTAAACTAGAAGTTAATGTCTATCCATGGAGGGTCCTGTAATTTCATGGTATTTAGTCAACAATTGAAAGAGTTAAGTTCAGAGCTTCCTTTGGATATGCTTGCCTTATTTCTGAATAGGAAGCTTTAAGATCAAACAGATATCAAAAATTGCCCTTTTAGCTTCAAAGCCCACCAAAACATCCACTCTGCAGTTTTGTTGTGTCAACCAATTTGCATAAAACCACCCAACATATAATTTGCTGACTATACTCAGCAAAGGAAGCTGCCTGCAGTTTTCAGGATCTTATTAATTTTCCTGTTTTATAAGCAGGAATTACAACCCCTTGCCTTCTGCAATTAATTCCTATGAAATTAGTTACTTTCCTCAAATATTGCTTTTTAAAGGATTATATGGGGAGATATGAAGCTACCAGCTAATCTATTTTATTCAATTGCTCTTTTAAAAGTTTTGAAAAAACTTGATCAAATACCTGTCTGTCTTTCATAAATTCTAGAAAAATAAATAAATAGCTAGGTCTAGTCTTCTGACTTGGTGGCCACAGTGAACTTTGGCCATTTTTGCTGTATTCAGCTGGACAGACCTTATGCAGAATAGCATTCTTTAGCTTTACTTTAGAGATCTTTTCAAATGAAAGTTTTCAAAGATATGACACATTCATGTGGCCAGAACACTTGCCATCTGAGACATATGCGTGAGCATCCTACCTTTCACAATTATTTTTTTTGCCTGTCCTATGCAGCATTCTTTGCCCAAGTTCCTTCTCCACTTGGAAACATCCAAGCTTCCTGAATCCTTTAATATTCCTGATTTTATGGGAATGAAATCACATTTTTATCAGTTCCGGTTGGATTCATTTTTAATTGGTCTGATAGACTTGAGCATTCAAACTGTTTCTCCACCTACAAACACTCCTCAACTTACAGCAGTTTGTTTAGTGACTACAGCTTTAGATTACAACAGCTTTGAAAAAGTGACCATTTTTCACATTTACAGCATCCCCAGGGTCATGTGATCAAAATTTAGACTCTTGGAACTGACTCATATTTTTGATGGCTAGATTGTCCTGGGGTCAGATGATCATCTTTTGTGACCTTCTGATAAGCAAAGTCAATAGGGAAACTAGATTCACTTTAACAACGGTGTTACAATGACTTAACAATTGCAATGATTCGCTCAACAGCTATGGCAAGAAAGTTTGCAAAATAGGGCATAGGTCACTTAGCAACTGTCTCGCTTAGCAGCAGACATTTTGGTCTCGACTTGTGGTCATAAGTCAAGAACTACCTGGACTTCAGTGCTCACTTCAAAGTAAATAGACACATACATTGAAATGGATGCTCAGAATGAAAAGAGGTTCCCACCATTTTTAATAGTATTAACTTACTTCTAAGGTCTGACTATCTTCAATGGTCAAAGACAGAGTGTGGGGAAATGTGGACACTTACTCATGCACTACATATGGATACTTACACTTACTCAAACATTAATTCCATGAAAACATAATCCTCCTAATTTACATTATCAATTTTAATCAGCACATGAAGAGTCTCTGAGTTTTTTAACTGACATGCTTTAATCATGTTTATGGTTTTCATTTTTAAATTGTATTTTCTCAAAGAGGAGAAACATTTATAATTGATATAATTATGAAACATGTTGATTTGATTGTTTACAGTTAAATTAAATTCCCACCTTAGATGTTAGGCTCATTATATCTGTATCACTGAGAATACATCTGCTCATATTTTTATACAGCTGAACATACAGTTGCTCACAGGTTCTATCTTTTATTATTGTAAATATTTTCCTCCCTTTCTTTTTCTACATAATTTTTATTGTTATCTCCTTTCTTCCTCACTTTCCCTCATCCTTTTTGTCTCATCAGATTGGATAGAAATTGTCATTTATTTCTGTTAAAATCTCTGTATTTCTGTATGTAAGAGAACATATGCGTATTCATGCATATATTATATAGTGTGAGTGTGCATTTCTTGTGCATATATGCATTTATATGTTCAAACATGTAATACAAAACATCAACTCTTAATATATTGTAACTGAACTCAAAGTAAAAAATAATGGGCTACATTTTGTGCTTAGTAACATCTGTGTATCCCAGAATTTTCCAATGTGGTAGCCTCCAGATGCTGTATACAAATAAAAGCTCCATTTCCACATTTCTGATGCCTCTACATTACTCACGGCATCTTAGCATTCAAGAGGCAATTTCAATTAAAACCGTGGCATCTGTATAATAAATAGAAGCAGGTATGGCACATAAAGCTAGGAAAA
Organism: Emydocephalus ijimae; assembly: GCA_004319985.1. Taxonomy (NCBI): domain Eukaryota; kingdom Metazoa; phylum Chordata; class Lepidosauria; order Squamata; family Elapidae; genus Emydocephalus; species Emydocephalus ijimae. Next base: position 9,440 of record BHEV01028919.1, on the reverse strand, counting down.
TCAAAACATGGATTTATTCAGCAATGTAAAAGTCAGACATAACGGGTTGGGGGTGGGGGGTGGAATTGTGGCTTCCAAAAGAGGGCAAGAGAGGAGGCCAGCCAATTTTGATGCAGCAAGCTCAATGAGTTGACAATGAAGAAGGAATTATTAATTTCTTTTATAAAATCAAAGAGCATATAAAATGGAGAACATAGAACCTATTTTTTCAGCATTAAGTTGGGATGGTATCATAAGTTCCAGCAGGAATGTGTCTGTTTTGATAATTTATTTGCATTCATAAAGTTATGTATAATTAGTATGCAGCTATTTTCTGACTGGTGTGGACTTCCAGCCATTTTCTCAATGAAACTAGACAATAACTCCAGACTTGTGGAGCATCAGTGCAAATCAGGGATAATCTTACTCAGAAAACAGCAGTTGCCTAGCTCCCCACAGTACAATTTTTTGCTAAATGCTTTTCATTGAATACTCCAGATTTTGTCCCTCTATTCTTTCTGCCTTTGAAACAAACAATAGCATCTCAAGAAAGTCTCTTACCAAGCCATGCCAAATATGGGCCCCAGTGGTGGGATTCAAATTTTTTTTACTATCGGTTCTGTGGGCATGGCTAGGTGGGCATGGCAGGGGAAGGATACTGTAAAATCTCCAGTCAGAGGTGGCATTTGCTGGTTCTCTGTTCAAAATTTCTGCTACCAGTTCTCCAGAACTGGTCAGAACCTGCTGAACACCACCTCTGATGGGCCTGCTTCCACCACCTGCCATAAGGAGAGGAGAGGAGATATTTATTTGGCCAATAAATTAGACACACAAGGAATTTGTCTCTGGTACAGAAGCACTCAATGTACCATACTTGCAAAACAACAGAGAAATAATCATGATACTGACAGTATGCAACCAGTAGGAGGAAATAAGAGATAATATAAAGGATAAATCATATTACAATCACACTCTATGGATTAATATACATACACATTAGACAAGATGTAGTAGTCACCATATGTTGTCAACTGTGAGAATAAGGTGTGCAGCAGAGTAATGGCACAAGGGATAAAACTGTCCCTGTGTCTAGTTGTCTTAGCATATAATACCCTATAGTGCCATCCTGAGTGAAGGAGTTGAAATAGTTTGTGTCCAGGATATAAGGGGACTGCAGATATTTTCTTGTTCCTCCTTCTGACCTGCACAATATTCAGGTCTTCTGTGCAAGACAGGCTGGTTGCAATTGCTTTTTCTGCAGTCTTAGCTATCCATGGAACTCTCAAGAGACTTTATGGTCTGTTTCTGTTGCTCCTTTCTGGGAGGAGGTTTCGAAGTATTTCTAGCATAACTACCAAATTCTGAAACAGCTTTGTCACCTATGTCATCCATCTGGTAAACCCACAAGATTAGTTTTTCTCACCATGTACATGTATGCATGTGAACTAGACTATGTTGTTTCTCTGTGTCATATAATATATTGGGTATATGCATAGTTTGCATGTATTCATTTATTTTGTCATGTTTGTGTAATGTATATTGGAGGTGGTGAGCCTTTGAGAGATGTATTCAATGAAATTTCATTTTAATGTGCATTTCGATTAGTGTACATTCAAAATGACAATAAAGTCATTTTGTCTAACCTGTCCTGTTTGGTTTCTGTACCAAACCAGACAGTTATAGAAGTACAGATGACAGACTCAATAATTCCTCTGTAAAACTGTATCATCAACTCCTGGGACAGTTTGAACTTCCTGAGTTGACACAAGAAAACTCAGGAAGGGTATATGTGATACCCCAGCCAATGAATATATTGCTCATATTTTGTTTGTCTGTCAACTGTTGGTCCCCCTTAGGCTTAGCTACTTAACATTCCTACTTGACAGATTAGCCCACTGGGATCTGAATCACAGATTGTCCTATTTCTTCCTGGGCTCTAATGTATACATTGTGAGGATAACTGCTAAATTTATAATTAAGGCACTTAAGCGAAGAATCTTTTATATCAAACAGATTGGGGAAACTTGTAAAAGGGATGTATTTATCTGAACATGGAGTCATCATATTTACCACAGATGTATTGTATTACTCTAATTACTTTTGTCTGTTTTACTCTGGAGTTAGATTTATTTAGATTACTCTGGAATTGGATTTTTATTTTAGGGATTTTTTAAAACATGATCGTAAGACTAATCAATTAATATGAATGTGAATACATATTAATATGATGAATTAATGTGAATGTGAATGTGAATGTTCCAACACTGGAAGTTTTTAAAAAGATGTTGGATAACCATTTCTCTGAAGGGGTGTAGGATTTCCTGCCTAAGCAGGGGGTTGGACTAGAAGACCTCCAAGGTCCCTTCCAACTCTGTTATTCTATTCTAATAACCTATTTTATCTACCTTAACTGAAATAAAGGACAAAATTGTGCCTTTCTATGCCTTGCATGTACAGAAAGAGACCCAATTTAAGTAGTTAACAGAATACCTTTCATGAAATGAGTAGTGATGGACTGGCAGAATCATTTAAGTGAATAGGATAAACTACCCACCATGCCTGCTGTAGGAACTGACCAGGCTAAGCCCAAGGAAGGAATCGAGCACATCATCAATCTCAAGTCCCTTCACACCCACAAGAGATCTAAGTTCAACCCTCCTTGAATTCTGTTGACTCTTATCTACTGACAACTTGCCTTGACCATTAGTAGTTCAGATTGTTGTAGAGCAGGGGTGTCAGATTGGCGACCCATGGGTTGGTTGTGTAATTTGCAGTCCAGGCCCATCCCAGCTCCTCAAAGGGGGGAAAAAGGTAATGATACATGATGTGACAGCAATGTAACATGGCAAGTTTGACACCCATGTTGTAGAGAGATAACATGGAAAAAACTTGTACTCATCTGCACAACTCTGGTTCCTGATTTCTTGCACAACACCTGTTTCTATCATAAAAATTGCTACCTTTCAAGCATCTTCCACCTGAACAGTTGTTTGATTGTACAATGAAAATGCCTCTGTTTGTTAAACTGATTGTGATCCCATGCACTAAAAGTAGGAAGAATGTTCTTCTTTTTTTTACTAATCTTACTAAGGGATAGGGAGGGATAGTGGTTTTAATTTCTTTTCCTCTTTAAATATTCAGGTGTTAGTGTTTTACAATGATAATTCTTCCCATTCAATCAATGGCTCCCCAATTGTTGGAAGAGCTGGAGAAATTTCTCATCATTTTACAGAAACAGATAGAGCCTGCTGTGAGACTGATTGTCTTCCTAAAAGTCAAATCAAACATGCCAAAACAATGATGTGCAAATTGGAAAAAAAAAACCTCTCACAGGGAAGCACCAAGGAATCTGGCAATGTCAGCCACTTGAGCAACATTAATCTGAAGTTCTATTTTAACAGATGGCTCGTATTGCATTAACAAAAAAATATGTTTCAGTGGGATCGGTGAGTGTGTACTGGATACCCAATAGTACTTGGAGAGCCAAGCTGTGTTCCACTGCAAATTTCAGACAGAATCTGTTTGAGTTAGCATCAAGGGCAAATAAAGGGGAGAGATGTTTGCACTGACAATTTCAGAATGCAACAGGAACAGCTGCTGAGCATACAACCTTAACAGAAACAATAGGTATGCAGAGACATTTAGAAAGATGCATTTAAAGGAAATAGCTTGAAAGATCCTGCAATCACTTATTGTAATGTAATCCTATAGCATTCTGGTAAACTATGTGGATTCTGCTAAAAAGAAGCAATTTTGAATTCATCTCTGTCTGTCTTTCTGTTTGTATCTCTCTCTCACACACACACACACACACACGCACACACACACACAAAAGTGAGAAGGAAAATGAAGTCTGGTTTCTCACAATTGCAATACCAATAGCACTTAGACTTATATACCACTTCACAGTGCTTTACAGTCCTCTCTAAGTGGTTTACAGAGTCAGCATCTTGTTCCCAACAACATGGGTCCTCATTTTACCAATCTCAGAAGGATGGAAGACTGAGTCGTCCTTGAGCTTGGTGAGATTCAAACTGCCAAATTGCAGTCAGCAGCAGTCAGCAGACATAGCCTGCAGTACTGCACTCTAACCACTGCACCACTGAGGCTCTTGAATCATACTATAACTCAGATGAAACTATATTTGACTAGATGTAGGTTAGGTCAGTTCTGAATCTCTGCAACTCTGTGTAGAAAGAATAAAAGATTCACATTTCATAATTCCCAGGATGGGATCTTATATGAGATTAACTTCACTGGCAATTCTCATCCACATTCTACCACCTGAGACTGTGTGTGTGTGTGAGAGAGAGAGAGAGAGAGAGACAGAGAGAGAGAGACAGAGAGAGAGGCTTATAAGAAGAAATGATAAGGAGAAAGATCAGATGAAGGCATGCAGGAGTAACTCATATATGCTTCGGTGGTGGTATTCTACTGGTATTCGGCTGAACCAGTAATAAAAAATGCTACTGTTTGGCTGAACCGGTAGTAAAAAAACAGCTACCAGTTTGGCCAAACCACTATGTTCTGATGATCAGCTGTGCCAGGATACCCCATGCTGTCTTAGTGCTTTGCCCAGGAGACTTCCCTGAGGCCCAGGAGGCAAAAGGAGGCATGCGGTGTCTGTGTGTGCTGTGCCCCTCTCGTGCTCCATCTTTTGCCTCTTGGGCCTCAGGGAGGCCTCCTGGGAGGCTGTTTCTGTTCCCAGGATGCTTCCCTGAGGCCCAGGAGGCAGGAAAAAAAATGGAGCGTGGGGTGTGTGTGTGTGTGTGTGTGCAAAAAAAGGAAGAAGTCACACCTACCCAGTCACATGGCCACATCCACCTAGTCACTCCCACCTAGCCACGCCCACAGAACAGAAAGTAAAAATATTTGCATCCCACCCCTGATCTGCTTGTATAATGTATTTGTGTTTTAATGAACTGGGATAGTCCACATCATTCAAGCATCTTCCCTTCTTCCAATCTAAACATATGCCACTGCTGTCAACATAACCCAAATTGAAAGCTAAATCAGACTAAATTCAAGGGCACGGCATTCCAGTATTAACAACTCAAAATCAGACAGCACAAAACAACAGCACACATTGCCAACAACCATTAAAGCTCTCCTTTGTCTATATTTGAGGTCCCCTTGTGATAAATATGTGCCAACAACAGTATGAACTTCCTCACCTATTCCCCTATATTGGGTTGCTCTTTTTTCCCCACTCCCCCAGGAAATAAATTCAGTGATTTTTTTTTCTTCATGCACATCCCAAGCATCGACCTATTATAATTTTGCACAGCTTATTTTTTATCATATTTTAAGTAGCAAATTTCCCTCATATTTTGCCCAAATGCCTTTTAGTTAAGGCTAGACTGGAACATGTTCTAAAGAACAGCTGGGCTTCGTGATTGCCTGCCTAATAATTTTCTCTTTCCTCTGGCTCTCCAGCTTTTAATCTGGACAATTGGTTTCAGCCCAGGCTTCTGTTGATATAAGTTACATTTCAGGTTGTTATTTTTTATTTTTTATTTTTTTCATTTAACACTTCACCAACCCAATGCTGATAAAAGAACCATTTCCCAAACTCAAATTTGCTGTGGCTCTCAGAGAAAGGAAATCAATATTCATTTATCAGGCTGCCTTAGCTAGCAGTGGAGAAAGCTGGTAGCCTTCATGAGTATGCAAGAATGTTGGGCTGTGCTGATTTTCACTTTCATCAAAGGCTATGAGAGAGCATCCTTAAGAAGCAAAATTGCAAAGCAAAGGGAATGCCCAATTCTCAATGGTGAAAGGCTGTTTCATTTAGCCAGGATTTCATTTAGCCAGGATGCATAAGGAGGATGAGCAGAAGCCACCACATCAAAGTAAAGTCCCTATAAGAGGCAGATAGCTGCACCTCTGCAAATCCTTTCAATGTGTCATGCCATTTCCTCAGTGTGTGTTAAACCACAGTGAAATGGATCCAGAACTTTTGTAATAATATGTGAGGATGATTTTGAAGAAGCAGAGAAGAGATGCTGCTTAGGGAATGAACAAGGAAGAGAGGAGAGGACCCTGCAGTTACTTAACAATCAGAGGAAGAAACTAAGGAAAAACCCACCCTAATGCATCAAGTGATTTAAAAAGTTGTTACCAGAGATTTTCAGACTTTCAAGAGTATATTAATGTAGACATACAATAAAGTAGAATTAGTTCATCAAGTCATGTTTTATATGTGTTGCATCTATGTGGTGGACACAGAGCCATGGTGGCATAGCGGTTAAAATGTAGTATTGCAGGCTAATTCACTGCTTACTGCCAGGAGTTCGATTCTGACTGGCTCAAGGTTGACTCAGCTATCCATCCTTCTGAGGTAGGTAAAATGAGGACCCAGATTGTTGGGAGTAATATGCTGATATTGTAAACAGCTTAGAGAGGGCTGTGAAGCATGTAAGTGTTATTGCTATTGCTCTGTGACAATAGCAAGAGCTGAAATGGACAAGTGGTCCATGTATCCTTAGATAAGCTAAACTGCATTGCATGAAACTTTAGCATGTATCTATTATTCAAGGTAAACTGAATGATAATCTTGGGTTCTTTCAAATAAGGCTTAGGAACACTGAAGGACAGATATCTCCCACCTAGTACATTCCTACAGCATTTAATGGAAGCCTGGGAAGCCACAGATGTTGCAAATTTGGGGGACATTATTGTGCTGGGAAAAGTTGGACAGTGCTATCCACCTATCACTTTTACCCTAGTGGAATTCCCTGAAATCATCTTCTCCTTTAAAAATACTGAGAACAATGTTTTTGCTTTTCATCAACCTGAATTAGAATTAGGAAGGTACTTTTAATAATTTCAGGAAGAGCAAGAAGTATTTAATGAACAGAGGATACCAATTGCAAAGAAGCAAAGGAAAGACACAAGAGAAGAGAATAAACAGGATGTTTGCAAATTTATTTGAGGCCACTGGAGTTAAAAGAGGAAAGGTCCACAAATCAGGCTCTAATCAAACATCTTTATATCAGCAATTCTATGCAAACACAGCCTCCAAGTTGCTGGAGCTTGGGGGGTTGGAGTAGGAGAAGTCCCCAAAGGTGCCCTCTTGATGCCACAATCCCTTAAAAAGAACTTTTGACATAGAATTATATTATTTCTTTATTGTTACAGTAATCAATTTTGATTACTCATGACAAGTGCTTGTGTATAATCCCTACATCTTGAATTTCTTGGTAAAGCCAACTCAAGAAGCTTTCAAGAAAAATGAAATTGTATAAAGTGCATTGAAAAAAGAGCAAACAACAACAAAATAGTAAACTAACAACAACACTGATAGGAACAAATTCTAAAGCAACACTGATAGGAAGTTTTAAGTAGAAAAGATCTTGTTGAGCACAATTGTCTGAAGTGTCAAAAGAATGGTGATGAACAAAAATACATCTGACCAGGGAAGTTGTTCCAGAATCTTGAGTGCCACAAAAAAAAATTCTTGTTTATATTAGCTCACTTTTATCAATTCTCAGAATATAATTGAATTTTGGAGGATGGCTGGGTTTTCTCATCAGATCTATATGCAGGAAGATAATTTCTGAAGCCCCAGGGTTCTAGACATTGTAAGGCTTTTAAAAATATGAAAACTTTTATTGACTATGATATGTCTAGTGAAGTTGACATAGAAGAGACACACAGGAGTCTAAAATGCTCTGCTCAAATAAAATCCATTTTCAAAGTTGTCTTCAAGTATTCTCATGGGAAGTTATTTCCATAATCCCTTTGAGCGCAATACCACTTAGTCATTCCTGTTGATATATCATTCAACTATGAAAATAGGTATTGTATCCTTCTCTTCAAAAGCAGTAATGACGATAGACACAGAAGTAACCAAAGAAAAGAATTCATATTGGAGAAGTACCCTTGCTATCCCTGGGGGTTTAGAATGTTGGGATTAGTTCTGCACAGCATTTACTCTTTCCTCCTGTGGGATTTCTGCTAGGACATTTGGACTAGCAGAAAGCAGCTTAGGAATTGGCACCCTCCTTGTGTACCTCACAGTTGTCATCTTGGCATGGCGCTGCAGTATTTATAAAACAATTAACAATTATCAGAGATAAATGACACCTAGAAGAACTCAACATTATTCAGCAAGAGGAAAAGTAAAAGAAAGCAAAAGGAAATTATCAAGTGACAAATACCAGGAATAGATCCAACCAAAGTCCGGAGGGACTATATTAGAATTCACACTACCAAACAAACAATAGGTTCAGAGTGAAGGTTAATCATTTGTTTGTTTGTTTGTTTTTCCACTTTGACACAAACCAGCCCTGGGTCTGAAATATATAAATGATTTTTTCCTTCAAGAGCAGTCATTAAAAATGCTTCCTCTTTTGTGCCATTTTTAAAAATTAAATCTGGAAGGAGAATTGAGGCTTTATCTACAAAGACAAGCTTCGGTGTTTTGCTGTGAGATCAGTTACAAACATCCTCCAGCAGCTTCCATCACTAAAGTTTGCCTTGTATAAGCTTCATGAGGATCAAACCATGAGAATATAGGCTCACATTTGTGTAATCAGTAAGAAGCTCTTTGGTGCATTGCAAGCTTACCCAAAATGGTCCTTTTCTACTCAAATGAATCAGCTTTAATTGGTATTGCCAAGTAAGTTCCTGGCTTGGCATGTGAGTTTCAATGCTCCTTTTCAATAGAACATACAACTGTATGTTTCCCAGCTCACATCTGTGTCTCCCATGTTCTTACCTAGCTCATTTTTTTAATGTTGTGGCAACTTGGCAACTAAAAACAGGACAGCATTTGTTCCTCTTTCATTTCCTGTATAGATTGTACATATACAACTTATTTTCCCATTTACATAGAGGGTTTTCTCTCTCTCTAATGTATTCTTCTCTATTGCATTATTGATATCCAGATATTTCTAATCAACTTTGAGAGGTAGCCTTGAGAATTAATTAACTTTGCATTGCAATTTGTCCTGGACCTCCAGTTAATGGATTTTTCTGATGTATTTTATTCTTCTTTTTATTTATTTACCTTTTTTATTTTATTAGGAGTTGTATGGAGGCATGTTGTATGGGGGCATATTGTAGAAAAGCAGCAATAACTAAGAAAATAGAAATATTATTGTTGGCTGTTGTTAAGACAACTAACTCCTTTGAGGCAGGATTTTGCTATTGTTTTCTTGGGTAAGAAATTGAGGAACTGAGGACAGAAAGCAATGGAATAAAAGTTTGGGAATTCATCTGTTCATTGACTCAGAACAGGATGAGAAGAAAGTTGGCTAGTGTGATGCTGCAAATGGTAGGCAAGTGTAGTGACTTGAAGACAAAGAATCTCACAAGTGGAACTTAATTTATGTTACCTTGTATTGTTTTCTTGGCAATAATCGAGAAGGGTCTTATTTTTATTTTTTTTTGAAAAGAATTTTATTAATTTTCTACAAACAAACAAGACAAACAAAACATTAAAACATCAACTCTCA
>BHEV01028917.1:0-12569 GCA_004319985.1 Emydocephalus ijimae | reverse complement strand
TGGCATCTCACGAGTGTAGGTACGGTCGGCGCATAGTGGCCTTTCAGGAGGGGTTCGAGGTCGTCCCAGCTCATGGCCTTCGCTTCTCGAGGCTTGGCGAGAGCTTTGGCCAANATCCATGTAGGATTCCCAATCCTCTTGGTTCGGATAGAACGGAGCGGGTGGTACGATGCCGCCAGACATGGTTCCGTTGTTGGCGTCGTCTTTCACGTGCTCGGTGTTTGCTTCTTAGCTTGTTCGGTTCAGGTGTCTCCACATCCCACCTTCGTCGCCAGTGTTAAGTACTGGGCATGGGTCAAAATAATTGGAGACAGCCTTTGAACGGTGAACTTCAGCTCTTTATTTGCATAGTGACTTGAATAACAACAACAGTGAACTCTGCCTTATATAGGCATCTCTTGTACGTTTCAACCAATAACGAGCTAGGAACGCTAGCTCTTTCAACCAATAGGAACTCTTAGTTAAGGACCAATCAGGTTCGTTAGAGCTGACCAATCCTGGTCTAGCCGCCTAACAGCCAATCAGAAGTGCAGGGCCAGAACCCTGCACTTCACCTCAACTTTATTAACTTACTGTATACACCTCCAACTTTATTAACTTACTGTATACACAACAGTAAGGATACAAGTGACAAAGTTACAGTCATACAGTCACAAGTGGAAGGGGATGGGTGATAAGGAGTGATGAGAAGATTAATAGTAATAGTAGTGCAGACTTTGTAAATATTTGGAAAATGTTGAGGGAATTATTTGTTTAGCAGAGTGATAGCATTTGGGAAAAAACTGTACTTGTGTCTAGTTGTTCTGGTGTGCAGTGCTCTATAGCATCATTTTGAGAGTAGGAGTTGAAAGTTTATGTCCGGGATGTGAGGTTCTCTTTTTGACTCGTGCAGTATACAGGTCCTCGATTGAAGGCAGGTTGGTAGTAATTGTTTTTTCTGAAGTCCTAATTACTCTCTGAAGTCTGTGTCTGTCTTGTTGGGATGTGTCATGCCCCTGGTGGAGACTGACTCTGAGGGAGAGGAGGAACAGCTGACAGGGAGTGGAAGTGTGGCTCCGGAGGTTGTGGAGGAGGCTGGGGAAGGGCAGAGGCCAGCTGGGCAGTCAGAAGAGGACCCAAGCCCATCCCCTCTCCATCCTAGGGCACGCAGGGAGGAGATGATAAGGGAGAGACGTGGTCTACTCGGAAAGAGAGGGCCTTGATCCTCTTCATGGGCTGCAGCTGTGACAACTGAATAAGAGGACGGACATGTGTACGGGCGAGTGCTGGAAACAAAGCATGGAAATATCTCTAGTTTATTGTTCCTCCCTGAACAATGTGTGTCCTGATATCTGTGGACATCTTCCAGCCCTTATCTTGCCTAGTTTGTGTTGTCTTTTACTCTTTACAATTTAAATGGCATTTCCTCCTTCTTTTAACTGCTTGTGTGGGAGTTTTTTGTTTTCAGTCAAAGATATTTGGAGCTTGGAAGGGAAGTGAAGGAATAAAAGGGGATTTACCTGTTTTTTGTGACTGTGTTTATTTTATATCCCACCCTGGGTCATCACAGGATGAATGAATGAGGTACTTTTTCCTAAACAGAAGTGAGAAGGCCCTGATTTAAATAGTCAGAGCTTTCTTTGTTTTATCTACGCAACTCAAAAATCATGATGATTTGAAAGATTCGAGCTACTTTATTAGAAGGAATGAAAAAACTGACTAAATAAGCCAATATCACTTGTGATAAAGTATCACCTTCTACAAAATTGCCAATACTGTAGATTAGCCCAGAAATAACTATTCACAAGACCTTTCAAAGCCAAATGATGATCACATCCTATTTCCATGGGAACCAATGTAAGACATATGCATCTTCAGTCAAGAGAAGGATTTATAAATAAATAAGATGCAGACACATCTCAGATTCTGAAGTTGGAAATATTCCTACCAGGGTTATATTGTGTATAGATTTGAAGTGAAGTGTTTTCCTCATGTAGCTTTGAAGTACCGCAATATGTTGAAGCACTGATCCAGATGTTGTTTATAAAATTATAAAATGGGTGATTTCATGCTGCTGTATGTCTCAAGAATGAAACATTAAAGTGACAGGCAGTTCTCTTTACGTCTTCCAATTTGGATGATTGTAAATGAATTGAATGCTCACTAGAAATATTGTGCGGCATTTCAACTTTAGGACCTCCTTGAAAGATTTGTATTGCTCCTTTGTGCTATTTTATTGTAATAAAAACACACTGCAGACTTAGTTGGAATAAGAAAGCTCTCTTGTAAAAGAGTATCCTTACAAGTTATTTTTGTGCTTAGAGTGGATAAACACTGAATTCACTTTTTGCGTCTGGTACAGAATCTCAAATAGTTACTCTTTGCTTCTCTTATCCCCAGGCAGTGCCCTTGGATTATTGGGAGTATTGGGAGTACAGGAAACATGATTTGCTTGTATGTTAGATTGATACACCAAACCTAAAATAAAGGAAAGAATCAAATGGTCAGGAACACCTTACTGTTCTCTCTTTAACTGAGAAAAGATCAAGCCCTGTTTGAAATAGACAAGTTTCACAAAGAAATAGAGATTCAGAGAAGAAATTGAGAGATACCAGCATAATTCCACCCCTCAAATTTTTTCAGTCTTTATCTCATATAATATCTCATATAATATCTCATATAATTAAAACGCTTCTAGTTCAGTCTTTATCCTCTGACTTTTTCTCATTTTTTATTCTTCCTTTAATCTAAAGAATATACTTTTCTTTTGCTTTGATACCCTTTTTCAAATGTCACTTCTCACTTATTCTATCTGACCCTCTCATACAGATTCAGTTAGATTAAAAGTTTGCAATGTCCTATTTGATCTTTCCTCTCTCTCGTTCCTTGATTATTTTTCATGATTTGGAATATAAAAAGTTACTTTAGCAGTTTCAACTGATGGCAACTTCTGACTGGTTGTATCTGGGTTCAAAAGCTTATTAGGTTAAGAGCATAAGAACATGGGTTCATCATGCCCAGCAGTCTGTTGTCATAGTGGTGAATCAATTGCACAAGGAGGCCTGCTAATCTAGATGTGGGCTTCAAAAATTTTAGTAACGGGTTCTCTGCCCACTTTCTGGGTGGACGTGGCCAGAGTGGGTGTGGCCTAGTTGGCCTCCTGCACCATGGTAGGGGGCATTTTTGCCCTCCTCGGGCTCCGGAGGCTTTCCTCGAGCCTCCAAGAGGGTGAAAACAGCCTCCCCGGGCTCAGGAGGCTCTCTGGAAGCCAGAAACGAGCCTTTTTCCAGCTTCCCCAAACTTCTAGGAGGCCTGTTTTTTGCCCTCCCCAAGCCTCTGTGCATGGCCTGCACTTACCTGCCTCCAAACTAGGTTGCATGGGGACTCCTGGGAGGGGCAGGGTGGGATGGGCAGGACCAGCCAGGAGTGGGGTTTGGGGTTCTCTGACCTGTGCAGAATCCTAGTTAGAAAATCTCCCAAATCCCTGCAACCACCCCTGCCCTAATCTCCCAACAGATGGCCTTCAGAGGTAGTCACACTGACATTAAATCTATAATAATCTCAGTGATTTCCATGAACTTGTAAAAATTGGAGTTACATTGACCATCTTCCATTACTCTACCTCAAAGGCTGTGTGTAGAGACAAATTGCATGTTTTAGAAAGTTTATGGACTCAGCTTTTAATCCATGAATAGATTCTGTCAACATTACATGTGCTCTCTAGAGCACTAAAAATCTCCACAGACTGTTCTCATCCTGGTCATTCATCTTTCAAAGTGTTACCATCAGGGAATAGTATTTTAAAATGAGGACTAATAGACTGAAAAACAGTTTCTTTTCCAAGGCAATAATTGTCTTGAATCAAACAGCGCATTTATGATCTAGTCCTATGTATACAGTGACATTTTTAAACTATTTAACTTACTAAATGTTTTAGGTAGGTTTTAGACTAGGTTTTTAATTATTATTATTATTATTTTAATTATTTTAATTTTTAAACACTTGTGGTGTGATTGTGATGTGGTGTTTGGGGCACTGGAGTAGCTTTCAAATTCCATTGTATTCGTGGAATGCAATGACAATAAAGGTAAAATTCTAAATTCTAAATGTTCCGTTTATCTATGTAGTCTAGCACTGCTTTTCTTGTTACCATTATAATATAGCTCAGTTCATCTGATTCTCTTCCTGAGAATCTTGCCCAATTTTGCTCCTAGGAAGGCAAATGCAAAACTTTGGGGGCATTTTTCTAATTTTAAGAATACTTTGTGCCTTTGTTTCTCCCTTATTGTAGTTTTAGACAACAATCAAGCTTTCTAGGAGATACCTGTCCTTTTGACCATTTTTCCCTAAGTTTCTTTTTCACTAGTCTTCTTAATTTTGAGATGTTCATATTTCTGAAGTCAAATATGACTGTATGAGATTTGCTAACTAGGCTATGGCTCTTTTTAGTGTTCAATTTTATGGCATTACAGTAACTATTCCAAATTCGTTCAGATACATATATTTCTCTCATGAAGTCCTGAGTGCTACTTCAGGTAGGTAAGTTCAGTATTGCCCCTTCCTTTAGGCCAGTTCCATGCTCTAGCAGACAGTCATTTATAATATCTAATAATTTTTCCTTGGTCATAGCTTGAATGCCCAATTCTGAGGAATGCTTGAGATTTTGGAAGGAGAATCGTGATATTATACAAGATGCTGAAAAGAGATCCTCCCCCATAACTGATCTTCCTTTGCAATGCCTAGTTGAAGTGAAGGTATACTGCAGTAAACTGAGTGATAACTGGATTATACATTTCAAGAGTGCACATGGTGGGGTTACATTATTGAATTCTACAAAAAGTCACGGATCTTAAAAAGGGGTAGATTCATGCACATTCATCTCATATAATTACAAGGCTTCCTTTTTTGGAATGTCTCTCTGATATCCTTCTCCATTTCCAGATCTAACAGCTTGATAAGAGGATAATAGTACACCTCCAGTATTTAGCTATTTTAAGATCTGATATTTCTGCCCAGAGTGATTCTGTTGATCTGCCCCTTTGGGGATGTGAAGATCATTTGATTCAATGGTTTCTTTTACACACAAGGCCATGCCTCTTCCACTAGGGTGTTCCCCATGTTTCCTATAGAATTTGCAATCAGGAGCAACCATATCCCTTGTAATTTGACTATCACATTTCAGTTATACTCACTACATCTATAATGTCTTATAAGACCAGTTTACTGATACGTTTCTTAATTAGGACTGTAGGAAGCTTGGGATTAAATAACACTTCAGTTCTGGACATAGTCTCTTGATTGACCATCCAAGTCATTGTAGCATCTAATGCAGAAAAACATATGGTATGCGGTGCCTCACATAGTGTTTATGGAAGGTTTTGGGGTTAGATTAGTATTTGGGGGATTGAGGTTCAATTTTATGCTCGGCTGTTGGAAATCCTGAACAAGCTCTGCTGACTCTCCGAGTTGTGGAGAAAAACTAGGAGCAGAGAGTGAGTTATGCCTACTATCTTAAATTCTTTGATGAAAAACAGGATACAATACTAATTAAATATTATCATAAAATTATTAAGCATGTATTCCTTTTAAGGGTATTGAACTGTATTTTAATTGGAAACATAAAGAGTATTGGTGTCTTTGATCAAGGTGTAATCTTTTCTGTCGTAAAGCCCTTTGGATATTTCAGATTACATTATAATGCTGTTTTAATTTCTTGGCAGCTAGAACAATGCTGTCTTGAAATTATGGAACTTGAAGTTCAACATATCTGAATGGAAATCCTATTTAGTTCTTTAGTTGCTTCTGGGAAGACCCATACGGCAGAAAATAATACTTCTTGTTGCTAGTCTTTTCAGTCTGGTTCATGAAAAAACATGTACAACAAAGGTTAAACAATATATTACAATAAAAATTGTTTACAGTTTAATTGAAAGCAGAGCATTGAAACAGATAAAGCTAAAGAAAATGTGTTTGAGTTATTCTCCATAACTAATGAAAGTTTTATGCCATTTTGTTTTTGACCACAGGGTGGCAGACCTACAACAAATCCTACCTGACAGAATAGGGTTATTCTTAACAGAGCTACAGATGATATCAAATGAAATGTCAGTTGTTGTGATCACACGGGCTCTTTTTATCCCTTCATGCTTGTTGTTCTCAACAACGGATTGATTTGCTTAATTATAAAACAAAGCTTCTGGAACAAGTCCACCAAAGGGGGCAAGCAAAACGTAAGGATAAAAATGTAGTAGTAATTCAGCTTTAAAAAAAAATCAAGAGAATGTAGTATGGCACAAGCAAATTTAAACTATAATGTCCATTAATGCAAAACTCACAGAACTAAATTACATAACATCAATCTTCATGCTGTAATAGCTTTTAAGGAACTGAAAATATATATATATATATATATTGTTCTAAGAATTATGCTGGTTTCTAAAATAAATATCTGCAATTTCACTTTAACTGAAGGTGAAATTGGGAAGAATGACTGCATCACAGCTTGCAGGAGTCTTTAAAACCTCTGTCGCTTCTCTGAAACATCAATCATTTCTCTCAGTAATATGTAATATTTTAGTTGATAGCAGTAAGCAAAATGATAGCGAAGAAGGGTGAGATAGCAACTATTCTGATACATCGTCCAATATAAAGTATTGTGAATATACTGATGACACCCACATAACTTTCTCTACATCACTGCTCTTGCCTTATCTCCCTAAATGTCTGTTTACATGCATGCAAAATCTAAATCCAAATAAGATGGAGGTTGTCATTGTAGGAGTCATGATCTGAAAGATGAGATGAAATCTTCTACTGCATTGTCCCCAAAATGACGTAGTCTGAGACAGAGGTGGTATCCAGCAGGTTCTGACCAGTTCTGGAGAACCGGTAGCAGAAATTTTGAGTAGTTCAGAGAACTGGCAAATACCAGCTCTGACTGGAGATTTTACAGTATTCCTCCCCTGCTACGCCCACAGAACCAGTAGTAAAAATGTTTGAATCCCACCACTGGTCTGAAAGTGCCATTGCATCCAGAATAGTTTATACCAGATCTACTTTGAAGAGAACTAATCTCAGAAAAGAATTATACAGGATGAAAATAATAACAGCAGTATTTCCATTTTAGTAAGTTTTCAGTCAGAGTTGAAAGTAGTCCTCAAGTTACGACCACAACTGAGACCAAAATTTGTATTGCTAAGTGAAACATTTGTTAAGTGATTTTGCCTGATTTTATGACTTTTCTTGCCATAGCTGTTGAGTGAATCATTGCCTTTGTTAAGTTAATAACAGGGTACTTAAGTGAATCTGGATTCCCCATTGACTTTGCTGGTCAGAAGGTTGTAAAAGTTGATCACATGACCCCAGGACACTGCAACCATCATAAATATGAACCAGTTGCCAAGCATCTGAATTTTGATCATGTGACCATAGGGATGTTGCAACAGTTATAAGTGTGAAAAATGGTCATAAATCACTTCAGAACCGCTAAACAGAGTCTAAAGGAACTTGTTGTAAGTCAAGGACTACCTGTATTGCTGTAACAAGGTCCTATGTTACAAAGTTTATTTATTTTTTACCCCTCACTCTGCTCAATTGAGCAGGATTTTATTTTACAATGGTTCTCTTTTCGGTAGCATGTTAACAAAATTCCAAAGTGATATCTTCCAGAAAAGTCAGGAAGCAAAGGAAAGGAATCAATTTTTCTTTTGAAAGATAGTTAATTCCATGTTAAAATTTTTCAGAAAGCATGTTATCCATTTCATATGCTGTATAATGTATGTATAATGTATACCTATATACATTTCCATTTACGAAATGAAAAATGAATGATTGGGATGCAGAGTCCCTGTAATAATAGACCTAAACAATCCATAAATCACATTAATAAACTGGACTTTAAATTAAACTGATTTAACATACTCTATTCCCCCTCCTACTTCCTGAGAGGATAATCAAAATTAGGTTTGCCTTCATTCATAAAACTAGGTTTATTTCAGACATTATTGAGAGTTCCAATAATGTTTGTAGCCTATTTGGAATAGCCAAAGCCAAAGAAGAAAAGGTGAGAATTGTGTAGGAAATGACCAGACTCAGTTTGGAATCTCTTTGCACCAGGAAGTGATCTAAGTCCAGCTCTCCTGAACTCCAGAGGAGTTTTAAGTCCAGCTCCCAGGGAACTCCATTGATTCTTATCTACCACCAATGCAATTGCCTGTTCTGAGTCTTGTAGTCTTGCAGTGAGCTAGCATGGATTAAACTTGCACTCATTTGGTTCTTGACTTCTTGTGCCTAACAAATTGTACACTTTTGTTCACTGTTCTTTCTCTTTTATATTTTTATTCAGGACCATTGCATTTTGAATGTTTAGGCTATTTTAACAGTGTTGTTGTCCAAAAGTGAGAGGTACCCTGTTCCTGTCCCCAAACAAATAAATAAAAACTCATTCACACGATTCCCTTAAAGTTCAATCTTACTNATATATATATATATATATATTGTTCTAAGAATTATGCTGGTTTCTAAAATAAATATCTGCAATTTCACTTTAACTGAAGGTGAAATTGGGAAGAATGACTGCATCACAGCTTGCAGGAGTCTTTAAAACCTCTGTCGCTTCTCTGAAACATCAATCATTTCTCTCAGTAATATGTAATATTTTAGTTGATAGCAGTAAGCAAAATGATAGCGAAGAAGGGTGAGATAGCAACTATTCTGATACATCGTCCAATATAAAGTATTGTGAATATACTGATGACACCCACATAACTTTCTCTACATCACTGCTCTTGCCTTATCTCCCTAAATGTCTGTTTACATGCATGCAAAATCTAAATCCAAATAAGATGGAGGTTGTCATTGTAGGAGTCATGATCTGAAAGATGAGATGAAATCTTCTACTGCATTGTCCCCAAAATGACGTAGTCTGAGACAGAGGTGGTATCCAGCAGGTTCTGACCAGTTCTGGAGAACCGGTAGCAGAAATTTTGAGTAGTTCAGAGAACTGGCAAATACCAGCTCTGACTGGAGATTTTACAGTATTCCTCCCCTGCTACGCCCACAGAACCAGTAGTAAAAATGTTTGAATCCCACCACTGGTCTGAAAGTGCCATTGCATCCAGAATAGTTTATACCAGATCTACTTTGAAGAGAACTAATCTCAGAAAAGAATTATACAGGATGAAAATAATAACAGCAGTATTTCCATTTTAGTAAGTTTTCAGTCAGAGTTGAAAGTAGTCCTCAAGTTACGACCACAACTGAGACCAAAATTTGTATTGCTAAGTGAAACATTTGTTAAGTGATTTTGCCTGATTTTATGACTTTTCTTGCCATAGCTGTTGAGTGAATCATTGCCTTTGTTAAGTTAATAACAGGGTACTTAAGTGAATCTGGATTCCCCATTGACTTTGCTGGTCAGAAGGTTGTAAAAGTTGATCACATGACCCCAGGACACTGCAACCATCATAAATATGAACCAGTTGCCAAGCATCTGAATTTTGATCATGTGACCATAGGGATGTTGCAACAGTTATAAGTGTGAAAAATGGTCATAAATCACTTCAGAACCGCTAAACAGAGTCTAAAGGAACTTGTTGTAAGTCAAGGACTACCTGTATTGCTGTAACAAGGTCCTATGTTACAAAGTTTATTTATTTTTTACCCCTCACTCTGCTCAATTGAGCAGGATTTTATTTTACAATGGTTCTCTTTTCGGTAGCATGTTAACAAAATTCCAAAGTGATATCTTCCAGAAAAGTCAGGAAGCAAAGGAAAGGAATCAATTTTTCTTTTGAAAGATAGTTAATTCCATGTTAAAATTTTTCAGAAAGCATGTTATCCATTTCATATGCTGTATAATGTATGTATAATGTATACCTATATACATTTCCATTTACGAAATGAAAAATGAATGATTGGGATGCAGAGTCTCTGTAATAATAGACCTAAACAATCCATAAATCACATTAATAAACTGGACTTTAAATTAAACTGATTTAACATACTCTATTCCCCCTCCTACTTCCTGAGAGGATAATCAAAATTAGGTTTGCCTTTATTCATAAAACTAGGTTTATTTCAGACATTATTGAGAGTTCCAATAATGTTTGTAGCCTATTTGGAATAGCCAAAGCCAAAGAAGAAAAGGTGAGAATTGTGTAGGAAATGACCAGACTCAGTTTGGAATCTCTTTGCACCAGGAAGTGATCTAAGTCCAGCTCTCCTGAACTCCAGAGGAGTTTTAAGTCCAGCTCCCAGGGAACTCCATTGATTCTTATCTACCACCAATGCAATTGCCTGTTCTGAGTCTTGTAGTCTTGCAGTGAGCTAGCATGGATTAAACTTGCACTCATTTGGTTCTTGACTTCTTGTGCCTAACAAATTGTACACTTTTGTTCACTGTTCTTTCTCTTTTATATTTTTATTCAGGACCATTGCATTTTGAATGTTTAGGCTATTTTAACAGTGTTGTTGTCCAAAAGTGAGAGGTACCCTGTTCCTGTCCCCAAACAAATAAATAAAAACTCATTCACACGATTCCCTTAAAGTTCAATCTTACTCCTCTTCCATCTCCATTAATAGAAGCAGATTTGTTTCTTTGCTCTCACAACTTATAATTGGTCTCATAATCAGATTGTGGGAATTGTAATAAACAGGGGCCCATCACTATGTGAAAAAAAAACCCTAATTAAACAAGACTATTTGGAAATAGCTCATCAACATTTAATATTATTATTCATGTATAAAATGTTTCAAACTTAAAAGAGTTATGTGGTGCAGAAAACCAAATGGTGACAAGGTAATGNCTTTGCTCTCACAACTTATAATTGGTCTCATAATCAGATTGTGGGAATTGTAATAAACAGGGGCCCATCACTATGTGAAAAAGAAAACCCTAATTAAACAAGACTATTTGGAAATAGCTCATCAACATTTAATATTATTATTCATGTATAATATGTTTAAACTGTTTCAAACTTAAAAGAGTTATGTGGTGCAGAAAACCAAATGGTGACAAGGTAATACAAAATAACCAGAAGATACCAATGCAATAATTTAAAATGAATACAATTATCAGTACATTTGGTACACGAGAAAGGAAAACCCAGCTGGTTTTTAAAAAAACCTGATGTCCATTTCATTTATGGTGATACTTCAATTTATAGACAAAATTTAAATACATTTGGTGCTATTACTGAAAATGGTGTTAAATAGTTTGTCATTATCAGGGTTACTTTTATTATAAGCATTAGCACACTGATCTTGGACATTTTATTTTTAATTCATTAGAAGAAAGAGTGAATAGATATGACTTTTTGGCACAATTAAGCTGTATAAAACAGTAAAACTTTAATCTGAATATTGGTTAAATCTGAATTTACATTGTTTGCATAATTACATCGTGGCTTAAATGTTCAATTTGCAATAAAATCTTGATTTAACCCACAATTTTTTTAATTAATTAACAGACTATCTATGAAATATGGGCAAAATCTGAACAACAAAATAAGTATATTGTATCCAGGGTCCCCTAAACAGGTTTGTGAGGATTTATTGTACTCACAACACTCCAGGATGTTAGAAAAGAGAACTAAAATAATTTTATGTGAGTTTTTAGGACTTTAAAATATTACCTCTGATACTTCTCAATTTCTGATGATACAAATATGAAAAACGATGTCCCAAATTGTGGTGCTGGAGAGGGCTCTTGAGAGTTTCTTGGACTTCAAGGAGACTAAATCAGTCAATCCTAAAGGAAATCAACCTGACTATTCTTTGGAAGGGCAGATAATGAAGCTTAAATGCATTGGCCATCTAGTGCAGTGGTATCAAACTCATGGTCCAGGGGCCGGCACATCCTGTGCTGGCCCTGCCTCCACCTGGTTTAGCAAAGGGGGAAAAAGTCCCAATACGTCACGTGATGCCATGAGTTTGACACCCCTGATCTAATGAAAAGAGAGGTCTCATTGGCAAAGGCTCTGATATTGGGAAAGCTTGTCAAAAGGAGAAGGAGATGGCAGAGGATGTGATGGTTAGATAGTGTCATCAATGAAATGAATGTGAATTTGGGCAGATTCTGGGAGACAATAGATGACAGGGGATCCGAGCATCCTATGATCTATTGGGTTGCAAAGAGATAGACATGATTTAATGACTGAACAACAACAAGATTCCTAAAGCATTTGGTTGTTCTATTCAGACTGTGGATATTCCTCTTCTCTCCCTTCTCCCTGAACTAGAGAAGAAAGATGGAGGAATTTCAAAAGCTGAAGCCAAAATGCAGCTGACAATGCAGAGAGATTCAAAGGCCTTTCCAGCTCTTGATGTCTGGGAGAAGAAGCTCACTTCTTTATGGAGAAATGAGATAATTGGGCGATGTATTAGATCTAGACAAGACAATTCTAGAAGCAAAGTTCCTGAGCAGACTTATCTGCTAACAGTGAGACAATTTATCCGCCAACAGTGAGCTAACCTATCCACTAACAATGCATTGGTTTGAGACATTCCTGCTGCTGTAAAATAAAGGGCTCTCATTAGAATATATAGATAGTAAAAAGAGACATATGAACCTTGAGTCTGCAAAAAAAAAA
>BHEV01028915.1:0-20346 GCA_004319985.1 Emydocephalus ijimae | reverse complement strand
CGTACGAACCTGAGAGGCCCATAGACTCCAGCGGACACTGTCGCGCGTTCCAGGTAGGAGACCTCGTCTATGCGCAGAACTCCTCTGGCTACCCAGTGTGGGTAGAGGCAACAGTGGTGCGCATAACCAGCCCCAAATCCTACATAGTAAAATGCCAAGATGACAAACTCTGTAAACGCCATATCGACCAACTCCGGTCGCGACTTACGCCGGCAAACCACCATAGACCTTATGACCAACTGAGGGGGGGGAGAGCACAGAAGATGAGGAAGATTCAGGGAGTTCATCCGAAGGGAGCAGCGACCGGAGCAACACGAGCCCGCTTGAGGGGAGTAGCCACGGAAACAACTCGCAGGAAAGCGGGCAAGAAGAGGAAGAGAGTGCACCTCAGGGAGCAGAGGACCTTGTAGAAATTGAGGAACAATCAAGCCCTACATCTGAAACAGAATCACTGCTAGGCAACGAACTACCTCAGAAGGATGATAGTCCTCCGACCCTCCGAAAATCCAAAAGAATTAAGAGACAACCATCTTATTTAAAAGATTATGTAACTATACCAGATTTAAGGAGCCAGGGGGAAGGGGTGTTGTGTATACAATAAATGCATAAAGGTCCAAGCTTGGGGTTAGATGCAGGGTTCTGGCCCTGCACTTCTGATTGGATATCAGGCAGCTTGACCAGGATTGGTCAGCTATAACAAACCTGATTGGTCTTTAAGTAAGGGTTTTCATTGGTTATTAGAAATAGTGTTCCTAGTTGATTATTGGTCAAATCATGCATAAGATACCTATATAAGAAAGAGAGAACCGTTATGGCTTGCTTGCACGATGTAAATAAAGAGTTGAAGTTCACTGTTCCAAGCTGTCTCCATTTATTATGACTCATGCACAGTACTTAACAGGAACCTCAGCCAATCACAATTACAGCACTCTCTTAAAGATACAACAGTATTAAATAACTATCCTGGTTTATATATTGCCAACCCAACTGTTAGGTGACTATCATTCCTAACAACCAGCATTAAGTACCACATATTTTAGTACCATTGTAACTTCGAACAATTGCTAAACTAGTCCTGTTAAACAAGGAGCTAGTTTCCAGCGCTGGCATTGTCAACAAGAGTTGTGGGCTTTTTTTGTTCTCTCTAATCTTCTATCACACAGCTAATGGTCCTATGTCCTATGCCTCATGAGGAAAATCAGTTTTCAGATGAATGGGAAGGTTTAATAGAATAGAACCGTGAAGGTGAACCTATGGCACGCGTGCCACAGGTGGCACACAGAGCCATTTGTGCCAGCACGTGAGCTGCAGGCAAACTTACATCACTGTGCATGCCTGTGCCTCGCAGTTGATTTTTGGCTGGTTTGAGGCCTTTTTTGGCCTCCCAGAGGTTTCAGGAAGGCTTCTGCAGGCTTTTCAACTAGGCCCGTTTTATCACTTCCTGTTTTTCCAGAGATATCGGAAGTGACAAAACGGGCCTACTTTTTGGCCTGAAAAAGACTGCAGAAGCTTTCCTGAAGCCTCTGGGAGGCCGAAAAAGGCCTCAAACTAGCTGAAAATCAGCTGTGAGGCACAGTGAAAGTAAGGGGGTGGGGGTGGGTGGGAGGGAGGGAGGGGAGTGGGGATTGTGCACGCATGCATAGTGGATATGGGGCGGCACGCATTGCCTTCTGGTTGCTGGCACATAAGTGCGAGCGTGCAAGTGCCTGCACAATTTTTGGCACAGGAGTCCAAAAAGGTTAGCCACCACTGGAATGGAGACATAAGAATGCAAGCTATTTCTTCTAAGACCATTGTTCTCTGTAGAAAACAAAAGGGCATGAAGCAATCTGAGATCTATTACTTTATTACTTCGCAATATGTACATATGAATCATTTTCCCCTCCTTTCTGAAATGCATATACGATTGTATGTCTCCTCAATTTACTACCACAAATGAGCCCAGAATTTTGATTACAAAGCAAAACATTTGTTAAGTGAATTTTGATCCACTTTAGTGACTCAGGCTTCCCTACTGACCTTGCTTGTCAGAAGGTCGCAAAGGGTGATCATATCACCGTGGGACACTGCAACCCTCACAAATATATGCCAGTTGCCAAGTGTCTGAAGTTTGATCACATGACCATGGAAAGGCTGCAAAGGTCATGAGTGTGAAAAACAGTCATAAAACATTTTTTTTCAGTGCCATTGTTACTTTGAATGGCCACTAAATGAACGTGCTGTAAATTGAGAACTACATATATTCTTTTGGAGGAGGTGAATGGGACAACTTGCCACAACTAACTTGCTCTGGCCAACTCACCATGGCCAACTTGCTACAGCCAACCCGTGATGTCCAACTTGCTGCAGGACAACTCACCACAGCCAACTCGCTGTGAGACAATTTAATAATTCTATTTAATAAGTAAATAAGTAAAAATTAAAATTAAAAAATTAAATAAGTAAAAATTATTTTAATTTTTGCTATTCACATTTCATCCTGTCCTTCCTTTTGCATCCTTTCTTTAATTATTGTGTTCCACCATTTCTTTGGTATTAGTGTAACTCTTGTCCAGCAGTGAACAATCCTTTGGTGAGATGACCATGGCAAGTTGTCCTGCAGCTGTGGCAAGTTGGCCATGGTGAGTTGGCCATGGCAAATTGTCACAGATCCTGGAGAAGAGCCCCTCCATTATGTCTAATAAACTCTATAGTGAGCCTTGATTTTTTTATGCCCTGTATTTGAATTTCAACAGCCTTCATGTCAACTCATAAAATATTTCTGTGGTCTTTCTAGAGTTGACAACAGAAAGGGAGGGGGGAGCAGTGCAGCCACTTGCAAACTGAAACTGCATTCTATAAATGTTTTCAAAGATAGTAACTAGGTGGAAGAAAACCAGGGTCAAGGGTGACAATGAATTATGTGTCTCAGAGTTGGCTACATCCAGGCAATGCCAAACAGTTTAGTTCCCAATAAATCCTTTTTGAGTTTTGGAAGTTTGGCTCAAGACTCATGATTTAAATGGAGGTAACTGCCGGAATCCTGACACTTCACCTGTCATCCACAACAATCTCCAGTCCCCAAATAATAAGAAGATTCTAAATGCATCCCATGAATACAACTTTCCAAATATATATCCCATCATGTCATGGATCCTAATGAAAAATGGGTGGCATAACTTGATATGATAAACATAAAATAAATGTCTATGTAAATAGGCAAAATACCTTTTCCATTTGTAGTAGATAGAAATCAATGAAATCCTGTGGGTCATGCAGAGATTGATATTGCTTGTGGCTTTCTACTTCTTGCCTTACAAATGAAAGGATAAACTCGGCAGACTCTATAAACTTCTGGTGCGGTCCAGGAAGATGTTTCATCAACCAAGGGATTGCCTCATAAACCTAAATAAATAAATAAATAAATCCATCATGTCTTACTACCCCGCTTCCCCAAAATAAGACATCCCAAAAATAAGACCTAGCATGTTTGACACATGCACCTTATAAAAAATAAGCCCTACTTAAATGCCTGCACAGTCGGCTGGCCAGCCACCCATTCCATCTGGTTGCTCGTGGTGCCGCTGACACAAGGTGAGGTGAGGGATGGCGGCATGCCCTATGTGCCCTGTACCAGCTTACCTCTGGGCTCCTGCAGCCAGGCTGCCCATGCTGCAACAACTGCCTCTTGACCATGGCACCAGCATGTTAATTGGCCTCCTGCTCCATTGCAACTGGGAGCAAGCAGAAGAAGTGGACTGGAGGCCATGCAGGGTCCTGCTGGAGAGGGCTGTTGGAGCCGCCACTTCAGGTGTTGGGGCATGGGTGGCCTGGCTGCGGGAGCCCTGAAGTAAGCTGGTGTGGGTGTGTGGGGCAGCTCCATCCTCACCTCATGGCAGTGACACTGGTGCCCCATGTGGCCTCCTGCCCTGCTGTGAGCAAGCAGAAGAAGTGGGCCTCCTGTACATGGAAAAAAGACATCCCCTAAAAAATAAGCCCTAGTGCTTACTTTGGTCCCCAAAGAAAATAAGGCTGGGTCTTATTTTGTGGAAAACACGGGTATTATGAATAGTTAGAATAAAGAATTTTCCCTCTGCAAAAGGGTTAGTGTGAAGGGAGGGAGGGTGCAAGAGAGAGGGGGGGGGAATAGAGATCGGGAGAGAGAGAGGAGAGGGTGTGAGAAGGTAGAGATACATATTGGCTTCATAGCTGCTCTGTGAAGTATAATACATATCCTGAATAAGGGTTACTTATTTACTCAAAGGATTTGTATCTCCAGTGAATTTGAGTTATGATTCAGGATAGACAGTACTGAAGGCCACCAAGACATCCACAAGGACCATAATGCACCACCTCCATCCCAGTTCCACTACAAGTCATGAATAAGCATGACCATTCCATCTTCATACGGTGTCCAGGTCTGATGCCTCTCTGAAAGGGATCCAAATACAGGTAATCCTCGACTTAATGACCACAATTGAGCCCGAAATTAAATGAATGTTAAGTGAATTTTGCCCCATTTTAGTCCTTTCTCGCCATGGTTGTTAAGTGAATCACTGCAGTTGTTATATTAGTAGCACAGTTGTTAAGTGAATCAAGCTTCCTCATTGACTTGGCTTGTTAGAAGGTTGGAAAATGGGATTAAATGACTCCGGGGCACTGCAGTTGTCATAAATGAGAGTCAGTTGCCAAGCACCTAAATGTTAACCATGTGACCACAGGCATGCTGCAACAGTTATAAGTGTGAAAAATGATCATAAGTCACTTTTTTCCAGTGCTGTTGCAACTTTGAATGGTCACTAAATGAACTGTTGTAAGTCAAGGATTATCTGTAATGTGATTCATACCCAGGATTTTGGTGCTGTAGCACAACCACATTTTTCAACAAACTTAGCTAAGAAAGAAAGGTTGGAGACAGGATTGAAATTATCAGCCAACCAGATCTAGCAATGACTTCTTTCTTGAAGAGGGACTGGACCACTGCAGGTGGGACTATTCACTTTTTTCAAAGGGTCAATATAATAACTGTCAAGACTGAATCGCGTTGCTTTGTTCAAAACCTAATGCTTTTCAACCTGCCAATAAACTGTGGGGCAGGAAAGGTGAAATCTAATGTGGAAAAATGTATGCAGGGATTGTGAGAGGCTTGGAGCCAGCGAAGTCACCGCTGCAGGTGCCTGGGAAAGAGATGGACTGTTCTCATAACAAAAAACATTCTCATAATTGGACAATGTGATCATCCAGGGGGAGGTAGAAAGACAAAATATTGTTTAACTGGGCAAGCATCTGAGCAGGAAACCAGAGCTGATTTCGTTTTTTTTTCGGTACCAACATGGTCTATCCAAAAAAGTTTTACTTTTGGGAATTCAATTCTCCTGAGAGTGTTTCCTTGTTTTAGGTTCACTAATTGAACAGTTGTCAGTAGCAAGTGTGTCAATTGAATATCTTATCTTATCTTATCTTATCTTATCTTATCTTATCTTATCTTATCCTATCCTATCCTATCCTATCCTATCCTATCTTATCTTATCTTATCTTATCTTATCTTATCTTATCTTATCTTATCTTATCTTATCTTATCTTATCTTTCTGTCTATCATCTATTTATT
This sequence comes from Emydocephalus ijimae, assembly GCA_004319985.1. NCBI lineage: Eukaryota > Metazoa > Chordata > Lepidosauria > Squamata > Elapidae > Emydocephalus > Emydocephalus ijimae. Next base: position 14,758 of record BHEV01028915.1, on the reverse strand, counting down.
TATTAAGCTTGTATGCTGCCATCTTGTCAGAAGTGACTCTAGGCAAGGTTCCCAACCTGGGGTGCTCACATCCCGAGAGGATGTGAAACAATATTCCTGGGGGGGGGGGTTGCAAAAACCTTGGGTTTTAGAAGTTTTGAAATTGTAGTGTGTTGTGAATGCATAAGGTTTAATAAAGTTATCTTGAGCTTGGAGTTAAGTGCAGGGTTCTGGCCCTGCACTTCTGATTGGCTGTTAAATGGCAGGATCGGATTGGCCCGTTCAGGGGAATCTGATTGGCCATTAACGGAGCCTTCGTATTGGTTAAATGGAGCTAGCGCTCCTGAGTTATTATTGGTTAAATAGTTATTGGGTTGCCTATATGAAGAGGGCCTTTAGCTGCCCTGGTTGAGCTGTCACCATGTAAATAAAGAGTTGAAGTTCACCGTTTCACCAGCTCGTCTCCATTCTTGCTCGCCCATGCTTCAAACTTGACATAGTGTATATGCATAATTATATGCATATAATTATTTACTTTTGTAAGGGGTGCAAGAATATATTAGAAGCGTAGAAGAGGTGCGGGGTATAGAAAAGGTTGGGCACCCCTGCTCTAGTATAAAAAAAATCACTCACCAGATGAAAAGCACGACCTGTCATTCTTACAGTGCATAATATGTTTTTAACCAATTTCCGGAAGTTTTGATCTTCATGTGCAAACTGGTGCCCCAAGTTAAAAGCACACATCACATTAGAGACTGAATAGATCAATGGCAATGAAGGATCAAATGGCTGCCCTGAAGATGAAAATAGATATCATTAATTGAGCTTCCCCTGTTAATACTGAGAACTTGTGATGAGAACTCAGGGACAACTGGAGTCTCAAGACAATTTCTTTATTTTTATAGAAAATCGCATAAAATGCATCAATTTTCAGACAGAGACCATGAATGGTGACTTGCAAAGCAACTTATCACACAGGCGCCAAAGTTACTAAGGTCATATTCACCTAGATGTTTGCTACACCCTTCTCATCATGGAGCTGGCAGGAAATCGTGCCATTGTAAATATGGTGCCCACCCTTATTACAAATGTGGAATAAATCAGGTGTCAGGGCTCCAACAAATCCACCCCCATTCAAATCATGTCTCTAGCCGCATTTCTCAGAGTAAAAACATTAATTTATTAGGAGTGACTATGAAGGCGTTACCTGGATGCAGCAGACACTAAGACACATCATTCATTTCCCCCTTGACCCTGGTCTTCCCCCCCATCTCCTAGATGTATATTCTCTAATGGGACACAAGAGTAATCAATCATGCTCTCCAGTAATAATCTTGCGTGCCAACCAGCTTCGGCTGCCTAGCGATTATCTGAAGCATTTCTGGAATGCACTACTTTCTCCCCCCCACCCCCCACTCCCTTTCTGCTGGCAACCAGAAGACCAAAGAATTATTTTTTAGTTGACTTCAGGGCTCTGCTGCTATCCATACAGATTTAACAGATTTAACAGATAATCAGAGTTGGAAGGGACCTTGTAGGTCATTTAGTCCAACCCCCTGCCCAAGCGGGAGACCCAACACCATTTCTGACAAATGGCAGTCCAATCTCTTCTTGAAAGTCTCAAGGGATGGCACTCCCACAACTTCCAGGGGCAACTTCTGTTCCATTGGTTGATTGTTCTCATTGTCAGAAAGTTTCTCCTTATTTCCAGGTTAAATCTCTCCTTGTTCAGTTTCCATCCGTTATTCCTTGTCTGGCCTACAGATGCTTTAGAAAATAGCTTGACCCCTTCCTCTCTGTGGCAGCCCCTCAAATATTGGAAGACCTCTATCATGTCTCCCCTGGTCCTTCTCTTTACTAGACTAGCCATGCCCAGTTCCTGCAACCGTTCATTGTATGTTTTAGCCTCCAGTCCCCAAACCATCCTGGTTGCTCTTCTCTGTACTTTTTCTAGAATCTCAACATCTTTTTTATAATGTGGTGAACAAAACTGGATGCAGTACTCTAGGCGTGGACTTACTAAGGCTTTGTAGAGTGGTATTAGTACTTCCCTTGATCTCGATTGTATCCCCTCTGTTAATGCAATTTAGGATTGCATTAGCTTTTTTGACGGTTGCTGCACACTGCTGGCTTCTATTTAGTTGGTTGTCCACTAAGATTCCAAGACCCCTCTCACAGTTCCTGCTATTGAGCCTGGTTTCACCAAGTCTATATGTGTACTTTTGGTTTTTCTTGCCTAAGTGTAGGACTTGACTTTTCTCTACATTGAATTTCATTTTGTTAGATATGGCCCAATGTTCTAGTCTGTCAATATCCATCAAGATCTTCTTGGGTGTTAACTTTTCCTGCCAGCTTAGTATTATCTGCAAATTTGGTAAGTTCCCCTTCTATTCCCTCATCCAAGTCGTTAATGAAGATATTGAAGAGTACTGGGCCTAAGATGGAACCTTGTGGTAACCCACTGCTTACTTCCCTCCATGTAGTCTTAGATCCACCAAGGACTACTCATTGAGTACAGTTTGCCAGCCAGTTGTGAGTCCATCTAGTGCTGGTGCTATCTATTCCACTTTTTTCTAGCTTACTAAGAAGTAGGTTGTGGTCTACTTTGTCGAATGCCAAGCTGAAATCTAAATATATTATGTCCACAGTATTTTGCTGGTCTACTTATTTAGTCACTTTGTTGAAGAATGAAATAAGATTGGTTTGGCATGATCTGTTTTTAACAAACCTGTGCTGACTGCTAGTTATTATGTTACTTGTTTCTAGATGTTGGCAGATCTGTTTTTTTATTATATTTTCCAGTATCTTCCCGGGTATTGATGTTAGGCTGATTGGTCTATAGCTTCCTGGGTCTGTTTCCCCCCCCCCTTTTTTTTTGAAGATGGGAACCACACCAGCTCTTTTGCAGTCCTCGTGTAGTTCCCAGGTGCTCTAGGATTTTTGAAAGATATGGTGCAGTGGTTCTGAGATGACCTCTGCCAGCTCCTTTAAAACTCTGGGATGGAATCCATCAGGCCCCGGTCATTTGTTTTCATCAAGATTAGACAGGTGTTCTCTTACTATTTTTTTGCTTATTTTAACTTTTATTTCTGGTCTGTCTTTTACAGTTATGTTTTTGGTGGGTTGAGCTACAGTTTCTTTTTGCATGAAGACCGATGCAAAGAATGAGTTAAGCAGTTCTGCTTTCTCTCTGTTGCCTGTTACTTCCTTGCCATATTCTTTCTTTAGTGGACTGACTGTTTCCCTGATTTTTTTCTTGTTATTTATATGTTGGAAGAAATTTTTTTTATTATCTTTGACTTTTGTTGCAAGTCTTTGTTCGTTCTGAGCCTTTGCTATCCTGACTTCATCTTTGCAGATTCTGGCTATCTGCTCATATTCTGCCTTAGTTGTACGCCCTTCTTTCCAGTTTTTGTACTTGTCCTTTTTTTCTTTCAATTTGCCAGAGAGATCTTTGTGCAGCCATGCTGGTTTCTTCTTGGATTTCTTGTTTTTCTTTTTCAGTGGTATTGTGCTGGTCTGGGCTTCTTTGATCATACTTTTTAGAGTTTCCCAAAATTCTTGAGTTGTTCTCCCCTTTAGGATTTTCATCCATGGAATTTTTCCCAAGTTCTCTCTGAGTTTATTTAAATCGGCTCTTTTAAAATCCAAGACTCTAGTGTCATTATGTTCTGTTGCTTGTGTTTGTGTTATGTTGAATTCTAGTGTGACATGGTCACTCTCACCCAAGGTTCCTGCAGTTTCAACTCCCTTATCGCTCCTTTTTTGCTTGTAAGAATTAAGTCCAGTATGGCTGTCCCTCTAGTTTCGCCCTCTACCTTTTGGACAGCAAAGTTGTCAGCTAGGTTGGTTAGGAACTTATTTGATTTCTCACTTGGTGCAGAATTAGTTTTCCAATTGATATCAGGATAATTGAAGTCTCCCATTACTACTGTTTTTTTCCCCTGCATATGTTTGTTAGTTGGCTGGCTGATGGAAAATGAGCTCGCCATTCTATTGCAGAGGTACGAAACCAAGCTTCATAAATGCCACACACAAACAGTGTTGAGAGTCATTGAATTTTATAGCTTTAAACAACTGATTACCACTGCATGGATCCAACCATACATTACTTCCCAGGAAGTATTAACCGACCAGATGGGACATAGCTCTACTAAGGCTTAGAATATTCTTTAGAGGAACACTATAGATCTGCATTCCTATGACACATCACTTCAAGCAAAGAATGGGTTACTTTAAGAGCTGCAAGGCAGTTCTCTACAGAGGCCATGGTTGCCTTCTAATGGTCAACCAGCTTTGTACAACCAGATGCAGCCAGTGGAAAAGTGCTACTAAAGGAGTGGATAAAAAGTGCTTTTCCAAAAGGCAATGGAACTTTGTCCAAGAAAAGCATTTTTGGGACAACCATGACCTGGATAATTGAGAATCTCCATAGACACCCGAGGAGCTGGATTTCAGAAACAGTTTAGGAGTGAGAATGAATGTGGAAGCTGACAGTTCCCTTAGACCAACACAGGTAGGATAAGAAGTAATGGATGGGAATCAATCAAGGAGAGAAGCAACCTAGAACTAAGGAGAAATTTCCTGACAATTAATCAGTGGAACAACTTGCCTCCAGAAGTTGTGAATGTTCCAACACTGGAAGTTTAAAAAAAAATGTTGGACAACCATTTGTCTGAAATAGTATAGGGTTTCCTGCCTAAGCAGGGGGTTGGACTAGAAGACCTCCAAAGGCCCTTCCAATTCTGTTATTCTAGTGTTTAGTGTGGGGCAGGGATGGTTAAAAATTATTGGATCTGACTAAAGGAACTGGTAAATCAACAGAACAAGTTGCATCCCCTTTCAGGCCTCTTCCCCAATATACATCAACACACCCTTCTTTTCTTGCACATAGTATCTTGGGTCAGAATAATAGGAAAACACTATTTTAAACCTAAGCAGTAAGAAAACATAAATGCAAAAGGAGGCATAAGTTCAAATAACAATTAGTGGGACACTGTTTCAAAGAAATATGGATTTGCCCTAAGCAAGACTAACAACCCTATAGGATAAAGATTATCACCATATGGAAAAAAGAAAGAAAGAAAGAAAGGTTCATGGTGCTCTCTGAGCTTGGTTGTTTTCTTGCAGATATTTCATTACCCAAACTAGGTGATATCATAAGTGCTGCTTCAGGAATTAGTAATTGTTCAAGCATTAGTTACAACTCTGCTTCCATGATCTCTACCTGGACAGAGCCAAGGTTGGTTTTTGCTGGCCCCCAGTCACTGACACAACTGAATTTCACTAAGTGTATTGGTTCTCAGTCTGTATAACACACAGTGCAAGATGGACAGTCCAGTCCTCAGATTACACAGCCCAGTCAGAAAACAAAGAAGGAAACAGGAGGAGGACCTGATTTCATGGCATTTTTTGTTTGCTTGTACGGAAGATAATAAGACAGTACTACAGCTGCTGTTTAATTTTTATAGATTTGGCTTGGCTTCTTACACTGATGGGTCACTTATTATGATTGTTCACTATTCATCCTCTGGGACTAAGGTTGCATTTAAAAGTGCAAAACAAAACAAAACAAAATAAATTCTTTGGTTTAGTTGTTTCTGTTATTATTGCCCTCTGTGCCAGCTCTTCTTACTGGCTATGCTTTATGGAGTCAATCTTACTTTATTTGACAGAGACCCAATAAGCCTTAGTTACCCCCTGAGCTCTCTCGTTGGTTACCTACCTTTTGTACGTGTAAAGATTTCTATAAGTTGCTGGGCTTCTTCTTTAATATGATGCTCAATCTTTTTATTCCCTGGTCCAAACAACCGCAAGGAAGTTTTACCAATTTGTCGCTGCTTCTTCCAGATGTGACCATTTGCAAGCACAATACCTGTATACAAAATAAATCAAGGAGAAATTATTAATGACTCCATTTTTGTTCATTTTTTAAAAAAGGACAAATTAGCATTGTAGAAGAAAACATCCTTCAGGCAGATCATATATGCTTATATAAAAGCAATAGATCTTAGACTAGGGCTGTCAAACTCCCAGGCCATGGGCCAGATGCCCATGCCAGTTTAGTGAAGGGGGAAAACGTCCCGATACATCATCATGTGATCATTTGATCATTTGATACCCCTGCCTTAGATTTATATATCACTTCATAGGGTTTTCCAGCCAAGTGGTTTATAGAGTCAGCATATTGTTCCCAACAATCTGGAACCTTATGTTACTGACTTTGGTAGGATGGAAGGCTGAGTCAACCTTGAGCTGGTCAAGATCGAACTGCTGGTGATCACAGAATTAGCCTGGAATATTGTATTCTAACTCCTGCATCACCATGACACTTACATAGATGTACGTATGTAAGTTTCAATAAAAGATAACCATATTTTGCTATAATCACCCATGGCAAATCTGCATGTACAGACAACTCTTTCAGAAGATGCAATAATAGCAGGTCTTTGAGGTCATAGATTTATTTTTCTATTATTAACTAATATCTTGGTATTAAATAAGGCCACAGAGAATCCATTGGTTTTTGTCAAACTAAGTTGATACTTCCCTAGAGGAAATCTATATGGTCACTAAGAGTCAACATTAACTTGATAAATGAAATGACCAAGTTAATACTCTTGGATGATCCAGTTCTCTGAATTAAAATTTATTATAGGGAAAAGGTAGGTGTAAGCAATGTTTATATTTTAGATCCATTAATAGATGAAAATGATACCTTTGCTATCCTTTTCCGGTCACATATTTGTCTGATGTAACTCAGCGTCAGCATTTGCAATTGCATCTATTGATAACTAGTTGGAATGTATTACTTTTTCATTCTCAGAAGCACACAGTGCAATTGCTAAAGGTTTTGATATAATATAACCTACAATTTTTGTCTTTATAACATTGTATTAGTGCTGAATAATAACTGAATGGAAAAAAGAATTACTTTCTATTTTGCCCAGACAATGGGAAGAGACATTAATGCTAAAATGTTCAATACATGTTAGATTATATAGGAAGCCCTTGATTTAGGGAAGATCCAACCTGGAACTAAGGAGAAACTTCCTGACAGGGAGAGCGATTAACCAATCGAATAACTTGCTTCCTGGAATTGTAGTTGCACCATCAAGAAAAGATTGGACAACCATTTGTGTGGAATGATATAAGGGCTGGGAGTAGACTAGAAGATCTCCAGCCCTACGATTCTGTGATTTTGTCTCTACAAATTCCTTCAATTCCAATCTCTAGAGTTACCTAATAAGTGTTACAGCACATATCATATTATTACATAATCACTCATTTTTTAAAGTTTTATCTGATTTGTCATTTGTAAGAATTAAGATAAAGAGGATAATATGTACTCCGTATTCAGACAGTTGCAGAAATAATTATGGCCAGAAACACTAGAGACAAATGTTTTTGTTTCTAAGCCCTCAAAGCAAGAAACAAACAAAATACTTGCTGTTACTCATTGTTAGATCTGGGGTGGATCAGGTCGAAGGAGACGCGAGGCCATTCAGTGATTTCAGCTCTTTATTATAGTTGAGAATAGTCTGAGAGAATGCGAGCCGCGGCAGCCCTTCATATAGGACTGGCTCGCGGCTTGGCGGCCAATGGCAGCGCTTTGAATCTCTCGCGATCGGCACAGCCAATCGCGGTAGATTCCCAGCGCTCCAATCCCAGCCGAGTATTCGACCAATCAGGTCGCTGTCCGTTCGGACCAATCAGTTAAGAGGATTTGGAGTATGCTAATAACGTACACTCAACTTATTGCCTACTGGGAACAGACTTGTTAAACTGGCATTAGGCAACAATCCACACAAAGTAATTTATCTGCCACTATGCCATAGAGTTGGCTTGCCTGTTTCTTTTCTTTCAACAAACCTTGCAAACTCTTGTTAATCTTTGTTTTTGTTTTGTGTTTTGTTTGTTTTTAAAAACCAATAAAATTGTTTTTTCACAAAAAAAAAATCTTTGTTTTTCTTTCTCAGATCCACCTACATTTCCTCTAGATGTTTAGGCATGGTTTATACATTGTAAAAGAGCCAGATTAGACAACACCTAAATCATTATAGCTATAATCCATCTCATCAAATAACCAAGCAGTTTCATTTACACATAGTAGTCTTGTTTGGTATTTAGTCAGCTGTTTGTGTATGTGTACATACTGTATCTAGCTTATAATAATTTCTTTAGTTTCTGGTTCAAGATATTGTGTGAAGCTGGAAAACGGGCAAATTTAATAACCAAGCAAAACATGTTGAGAGAATACCACAAATAAATTAAAATCAATAAATCGAAAGAAAGTTTTACATTTAGTAATTGGGGTGACTGTAATAAAAATTACCTGCTAGTAATTGTGGTACCTACTGACAAAGCTGGGGAATTCACACAATTGCCATTCTAGAATTTTCTGGGGAGTGGAGGAGGCACGTTTCCACTTACAGTGAGACAGTTCACTTTCTTTTATGGGAGCCTAGTAAAACTCTGACAAACTATAGACCAGTGGTGGCTAATCTTTTTGGGCTCCTGTGCCAAAAATTGTGTGCGTGCTGGTCGGCATGTGCTTACATGTCAGCACCAAGAAGGCAATGCGCTCCCCCCCCCGTGCATGAATATGCAATCCCCCACACACTCCTGCCGTGCCCCTTACCTGCACTGTGCCTTACAGCTGATTTTCAGCTGGTTTGAGGCCTTTTTTGGCCTTCCAGAGGCTTGAAAAAGCCTCTGCAGGCCGAATAGGCCCGTTTTGTCACTACCGGTATTACAGGAAGTGATGAAATGGGCCTATTCGGCCTGCAGAGGCTTTTTTCAAGCCCTGGGAAGCAGAAAAAGGCCTCTAACTAGCCGAAAATCAGCTGTGAGGCGTGCACATGGGCAGTGAGGTAAGTTTGCCTGCAGCTCACATGCCGGCACAAATGGCTCTGTGTGCCACTTATGGCACGTGTGCCATAGGTTTGCCATCATGGCTATAGACAGTAATAGAAGTGACCCTGAGAGAACTGTGCAAGAATAAGGCAAACATTCATTAAGTTCTTTAAGATAATGAGATCATTAAGATAATATTTAGAAATAGAAGTGTAAAAACGAGGGAAGCGTAGTATAATCAGATTTACAAGAGTCTATTATTTATTCCATCTCAATAGATTATAGCTTTGCTCTTAGTGTGGAGTTGATTCTGATCTGATTTGTCTGTCAGAATCAGAATAACAGAGTTGGAAGGGATGTTGGAGGTCTTCTAGTCCAACCCCCTGCTCAAGTAAGAGACCTTATACCATTTGAGACAAATGGCTGTCCAGTCTCTTCTTAAAAGCCCCCAGCAATGGGGCACTCATAACTTCCGAAGGCAAGCCATTCCCCTGGTTGATTGTTCTCATTGTTAGGAAATTTCTCCTTAGTTCTAGGTTGCTTCTCTCCTTGACTAATTTCCATTCATTGTTTCTTGCTTGCCTTCTGGTGCTTTAAAAAATAGATTATCCCCCTCATTTTTGTGGTAGCCCCTCAAATATTGGACACTGCTGTCATATCAACCTTAGTCCTTCTTTTTACTAGACTAGACATATCAAATTCCTGCAGCCTTTCTAGTAAGACTGACATAAACAGAATGGTGTAATTCCTTACTTTCTGCAACTTACCCCTTCCTTTTCCTTGAGATGAAAAGAAAGCACTTACAATCCGACCACTAAATTCTTCTCCATATCCAACCAAACCTTCTTTTACAGCTTTGAATCCAGACAGCACCACTACAGATTGATTCCCCAACCACAGTGTGTATATATTTCCATATTTCTTGGCCAGCTGTGAAGTAAATCAGAAATGGGAAGAAAAATTTACAATAAAATAAAATAAATATTACTTTGTCGCCATCAGCTTTTTTCTATTCCTCAATTCAGATAATTATTTTCATATTCAACTCCCCCACCATTAATAATTTTGTTTTTTCCTTAAAATTCTGCTACTTTATTAGGAAATAAAAATGGAATATTAAGGGGAAAAGAAGTAGATTTTTTTACAAACATCTATGTAGTTCCAAAGGTATATTCTCATATCTTGGTAGGCTTAGTGAAAGGATGGACAATTAACCATGTTTCTAAAGCTGGGCTCATCGGATTAGTCAGGATTGTTGCCACTGTACCAATCTCCCTACTGCTGCATGACTCCCTCTGCCTGAGCTGCTGGAGACTATCTCAGGATCGGCATTGGAGTTCCTCAGTGTTCTGTCGCCAGTAAAGAGACTCGCAGACCGGAGTTGAATTCAGCTCTTTAATAATAACAGTAACTTCAACTGCAGTCGACCCGCAGCAGCCCTTTTTATAGCGGCTGCTCCATGGCTCGCAACCAATGACATTTAGTTAAACTTCCCGCCGCTATCGGCGGCCAATCAGCTATTAACGTTACTAACCAATCGTATCGTGGCTTCTGTTAACCAATAGGAACATTGCCCTAGAAGTCTCTATTTAAATACACCACACCCAGGCTTATGGTCCTGGGGGATTTTAATCTGTCATTTCTGGGTTTGGCCTCAGAATTGGTCCAGGCATTTATGGCCACCATGAAGGCCATATGCCTATCCCAAATCATCTTGCTCCTGACTTCGGACAGTGATCACAAGCCAGATAAGATCTTCTTGTCCAAGTGATGACAACGTGATCTGGTAGGGGAATCTGTTGTTATCTGCCTTGTCATGGCTCTGGTGTCCTTGAGCTTCTCGTATGCCACTTCCCTTTGCAGGGAGGCTGGGCCCATTTAAGCAGTTCACCCTGATGACTGATGGACCCAAAATGGGATCAAGAGGGAACTGAGGGATGTCCCTTGCTGCACAGTCTTGCTGAAGCTCTGGATACATCCTAGAATCAAGGCTTTGGGTAGGATCAAGCCTGTGTGGCCTCTCTTGACTCATCTCACTTCTAACACTCCCCTGTAGTTCACAGAGGAGCTGCAGATTCTGAAAAGGGCCAAGAGGAGCATAGAGTGTTGCTGGAGGAAAACAAAGGGTGAATAGAACCAGACACAATTTAGAAATGCTATTAAGGGTTACCTCATGGAGCTAAGATTGGTAAAAACCCTATTATTTCACCATCCTTATTGCATCTGTAGAATGTTGCCAGGCTTCCGGATCACCAGATCTCTCCTGGGACAGAAGAGCTCAGATAATGACGTTCATGGCCATGCAGGGGTGTTTGTAGACAGACAAAGTCATTTGCATTCATTCCCAGTTGGAACTCTTGTATGGTGCAAGTCCACAAGAGATGTGTGGGGGGAAAGTCTGATCTAGTTGTCTGGGAACAGTCTGATCCCATTGGGTCTGATACAGTGCATAAGGTCCTTGATATTTTCAGTGTAACCATCTCTCAATTCCATGCCTGTGGCTGGTAAAGATCTCTAGCACGGTGACAACCAGGTGGGTTCAGGCAGTGATAAACTCTTCACTTCAGGAGGAGACATTACCTTCTAAGGAGGCCCTGGTTTGGCCCCTCTTGATCCCACCAATCTGGATTGTTTCTGTCCATTGCAGCTTCAGAAGGTGCTGGATGAAATAGATTATATAGATGCCCTCCAGTCAGGCTTCAGGTCCAGTTATGGGACAGAAACAACATTGTCACACTTGTAAATGATCTCTGGCAAAAATGGGCTGGGCCAAGCCATGAAAGGAATCACTGAAGCACACCTTCTCTGTATTCTTCTTTCTTCTTTCTTCTTTATTTCTTTATTTTTTATTTTATTTTATTTTATTTTATTTTATTTTATTTTATTTTATTTTATTTTATTTTATTTTATTATTCTATTTTATTTTCTTTTATATTTTCTTTTATTTTACTTTATTTTATTATTTTATTTATTCTTTCTGTTGTGAATTAATAAAAGTGCTTGAATAAAGATTATTAAAACCTTAAAGTAAAGTGCAGGGTTCTGGCCCTGCACTTCTGATTGGCCAATAATAGCAACATCGGATTGGTCCGTTCAGGAGAATCTGATTGGCTATTAACGAGCCTATCTCATTGGTTAAAGGAGCTAACGCTTCCCGTTTCTCATTGGCTGTTTGCTCAGAAGCTTGCCGATATAAAGGGCCATTGTGGCCATAGGGTTGCACTGTTACACCATGTTAAATAAAGAGTTGAAGTTCACTGTTCATCGTCTCGTCTCCACTTCTTGAGCCCATGCGCAAACATAACACTGGTGACGAGGATGGGATGTGGAGACGTCAGAGCTGACTGAACACTACAGAGCGCTAACAGAGCACGTGGCTGAACGCACCAACGGCTCAACCATGTCCGGCAGCGTCATACCACCTGCTCCATTCGACCCGGCACAAGAAGACTGGGACTCATATATGGATCGCTTCCAGATGTTTCTGGAGACCAATAATTTGAAGGATGCCACTGCCGGAAAGAAACGAGCGGTATTCCTAACTCACTGCGGGCTGACCGTGTTTAAGGTGGCCAAGGCACTAGCGAAACCAGCTGAAGTGAAGTCCATGGACTGGGACGTCCTCGAGCCCCTGCTAAGGGCCCCATTACGCACCAACCGTACCAATGCTCGTTAGAAGGCATGAATTTTACCAGAGAGATCAGCGGAAGGGTGAAAGCGTTGCAGATTTCATAGCGGATCTCCAGAATCTAGGAGGCCTCTGTGGGTTCGCCGACCTCGAAGAAGCCCTGAGAGACCGAATAGTTCTGGGACTAGATGCACCAGCCACGCAAAGGAAGCTGATGGCGAAAGGCGACATTAGCCTTACAGATGCCATTGCTGATGCTACTGCAGCAGAAGCAACCAGGAAGTCGGCTGCCCGAATGCGCCGCACCCACGCCCCGCTTCGCCAACTCGCCAACGAAGCTTCACCTCACCTAGAAGGACAGGCAACATCAGCCCACCACGAGGACCTCGAATCGTCATCAGAAAGCGATGAAGAAGAGGTCAACCGGCTCCGATCTGAACGAGACCAACGCCACCAACGTAACCAGAGATTGCAGTACCAATGCGCTGGTTGTGGGGCAAACCACCCCCGATCAGACTGCAAATTCCTCGACGCACTCTGCCATGTGTGCGGAAAAAGAGGCCACATCGGAAGAGTCTGTAGAAGCAAACAAGGACCCAACCAGCCCCAGAGGGGGGCTAACTATCGCCAACCCACAGGAAGCCGTCCTGTAAATCGAGAACCCTTGAACCACCAATGGAATGACCACTCCTACAGAAACAAACCCCTAGCCCACTCAACGAAACGAGAAGAGGCGCACCAAACCATTACGATTGGTCATGCCTCATCACTGGATGCCAAGAAGATCCGGGTGAAGGTGGCCATTGAAAACCAGCCTTACATGATGGAAGTCGATTCAGGATCGTCCCTCTCGATGGTTTCCTGGAAGACCCTCAAGCAACTCATCCCGACCATCCAGCGGCAAGACCTCAGATTCCAAAGAATCATACTCAAGGACTATCAGGGAAATCGAATTCCAGTTGTCGGATCCAGCCAAGTCCGTGTCTCATTTAAAAATCATACCGCATCCCTACCCCTGACCGTAGTCGACAGGGACAGGCCTAGTTTGTTAGGCCTCCAATGGTTCGCTCCACTCGGAATTGAAGTAGCCGGCATTCACCGAACCAGCAGCGACGACTGGGAAGAGGCCCTCGTCCAGGAATTCCAGGATGTCTTTACTGATAAACGAGGTGAGTACAAGGGGACCCCGATATCATTTAACCTTAACCCCGAAATAGCTCCCATCCGCCTTAAGCCTCGTCGAGTTCCATTTGCCCTTAAACCAAAGATTGACGAGCAGCTTGATAAATTAATAGCCCAGGGGTATGTTAGAACCAACCGACCACGCTCCCTGGGAAAACCCAGTCGTAACACCTATCAAGCCGGATAGATCATTAAGAATTTGTGGGGACTACCGAGCCACCCTGAATCACGCCCTTCAGCAAAACGCTTACCCGGTACCGGTGGTACAACACCTTCTCCATTCCCTGGGGGGCAGAAAAGTCTTCGCTAAACTAGATCTAGCCCAGGCATACCAACAACTGCCTGTAGACAAAAAAACGGCAGAGGCACAAACGATCGTTATGCACCGAGGTGCGTTTAAATGTAACCGACTCCAATTTGGAGTTAGCGTGGCCACGGGAATCTTCCAAAGCTTGATGGAGAGACTATTACAAGGGATAAAAGGTGTTGTCCCATATTTTGATGACGTGTTAATTGCTGCTCCAACTCGGAAAATACTAAGGGATCGCCTGGGGTTGGTTCTCCAGAGATTTAAAGACTCAGGTCTCAAAGTTAAAAAAAACAAGTGTCAACTATGTACGGATCGAGTAGGATTTTTAGGGTACTTAATCGATAAACAAGGCATTCACCCCACCGATAGCAAGCTCAGGGCAATCAAAAATGCCCCAAGGCCCGGAAATAAGGCCGACCTCCAAGCTTTCCGAGGCCTGATCAATTTTTATAACGTTTTCCTGCCTCACAAAGCAACCGTAGCCGAACCCCTACATCGTTTGTTGGACAAAAAAGAATCCTGGGTTTGGGGGCACTGAGAGGAACATGCGTTTCGACAAGTAAAAATCTTATTGACCTCCGATGCTGTTTTGATGCAGTATAACGAGACTTTGCCTTTAAGGATTACATGTGATGCATCGCCGTTCGGAGTGGGTGCCATTTTGAGCCACGTGTTCCCTAATGGTAGTGAAGCCCCTGTTGCCTATTTTTCAAAGACGCTATCTGTTAAGCCTGGTCCCTCAACCAATGTTAAGGAGACACGCTAAACAGAATGTGCAGCGTTAGTCAGTTAGGCAGACAGAT
>BHEV01028914.1:0-16229 GCA_004319985.1 Emydocephalus ijimae | reverse complement strand
GGGCTTGCTGGTCGCGACCTGTCTGGAGCCGGTGGATGTCTTCCTCCTTGTCAGACGTTCCCGAGGTGGAGTAGAGTTCGCTTTGGTGGGTGGTCGTCGTGGGTTGGGTTGCGGCCGACCTAGCCGGGTCGTTGTTCTTGGTGCGGCCTCCCGCGTTCGACCTCCGCATCCGGTCTGCCGATTGTCGGGTGGCTTCTGTGGCTGTGGCTTCGGCGATGGCGTTGGCGAGAGTAATGTTTCCCTTCGCCATCAGCCGACTTTGGAGAGCGGGATCCCACAGACCGAGCACGATTCGGTCCCGAAGGATCTTGTTCAGGTTGGAGAACTCGCATAGCCCTCCCAGGCGTCACAGTTCCGCAACGAAATCACCCAGGCTCTCACCTGATCGCTGGTCTCGCCGACAAAACTCGTGCCGTCGGATGAGGATGGGCACAGTTGGGGTGTAGTGTCTCCGGAGTAGAGGTTCAAGATCGCTCCACTCCATTGACGTGACTTCGGTGGGCTTTGCTAACGCTTTTGCCATTTTAAACACTGCGGGCCCACAGTGTGTAAGGAAAATGGCTCGTTTCTTTGGTCCCGTGGCGTCCTTCAGGTCGTTGAACTCGAGGAACATGTTGAATCGGTCTGTGTACGATTCCCAATCCTCGATGGCCGGGTTGAAGGGGGTCGGTGGTGTGATGCTGGCCATCTTGTCGGTTAACTGGCTCTCTTCGGACACGTGCGTCGTTCAGGGGCGAGATCCCACCCTCGTCGCCAGTATTGTGTCCANCTGCGGGCCCACAGTGTGTAAGGAAAATGGCTCGTTTCTTTGGTCCCGTGGCGTCCTTCAGGTCGTTGAACTCGAGGAACATGTTGAATCGGTCTGTGTACGATTCCCAATCCTCGATGGCCGGGTTGAAGGGGGTCGGTGGTGTGATGCTGGCCATCTTGTCGGTTAACTGGCTCTCTTCGGACACGTGCGTCGTTCAGGGGCGAGATCCCACCCTCGTCGCCAGTATTGTGTCCACTCGATAAGAAAAAGCCAGGAGTCGGTGACTGTTCAGCTCTGTTTATTTGTGCAGGAACCGGACTGCCGCAATGGGAAAGGTTCACGGCTTTTATTCCCTTAGCCGCGGCTTTCCGCGGCCAATGACATCGCTTTGAATCTCCCGCGATTCGAACGGGCCAATCGCGGGAGATTCTTGGTGAGCCAATCGGCGCGGCTCGCCCGGCCAATCAGGTTGCCCCGCGCTCTGGCCAATCAGAGCGTGGGGCTCCCAAGAATGTAAATGAAGGACAGAACACCATGGAAGAAATATACATGGCATTATCGATTGATTGACAAAATCACTAGAATCAGTAGAAGAGAATATTTGTGACTCAGGTTGAACTGTGGGGCTCTCTGAGTTTGGTTGTTTTCTTGCAGACATTTCATGACCCTAGTAGGTAACATCATCCATGCTAGAAGGGAAGTGATTTGTGGAGTGGTGGAAGAAGAGGAGGAGGGGGATTTTTTTTCTATTTCCATCCATCCATCCATCCCCCCCTCTCTCTCTCTGTCTATCTATCTATCTATCTATCTATCTATCTATCTATCTATCTATCTATCTATCTATCTATCTATCTATCTATCTATCTATCACCTCCCTGCCCACCCACCCAAATCCATCCATCCATCCATCATCTCTCTCACACACACTCTCTGTCTCTCTCTGTGTTTGTGTGTCTGTTGGTCCCTCTCTCTCTCTCTCTCTCTCTCTCTCTCTCTCTCTCTATCTATCTATCTATCTATCTATCTATCTATCTTTTACCTCCCTACTCATTCACTCAAATCCATCCATCCATCCATCCATCATCTCTCTCCCCCTCTTTCTCTCTGAGTCTGTCTGTCTGTCTATCCATCCATCCATCCATCCATCTATCATCTACCTCCCTACCCATCCACCCAAATCCATCCATCCACCCATCTATCATCCCTCTCTCTCTCTCTCTATGTGTCTGTCCGTCTGTGTATAATCTATCTATCTATCTATCTATCTATCTATCTATCTATCTATCTATCTATCTATCTATCTAAAATCTGTATCTATCTATCTATCTGTCTGTCTGTCTGTCTGTCTGTCTGTCTGTCTGTCTGTCTGTCTGTCTGTCTGTCTGTCTCTATCTATCTATCTATCTATCTATCTATCTATCTATCTATCTATCATTCACATTAACATTGACAGGTCAAGTCACTTGTATATAATCAGAAAGCAAATCTCATTCTCTTCTGGCACTGATGATGTTACCAAGTTTGGTAATGAAACATCTGCAAGGAAACAACTAAGCTCAGAGAGCACCAAGGACCCCTCAGTTGCAAATATTCTCTTCTATTAGTTTCACATCTTTCTTAGGAAAAAAGCTTCCTCTCCCATGGGGGAAAAGGAGAATGAAAACAATTGCTTTTCCCAGCAAATAGGAAGACAATTTCCTTATTTTTAATGTAGTAAAAAGTTTGGATATGATATATTTTGTGGTGGCCACTGATACTATTCATTGAATTGAGAAAGTTACATATTAGTTTCTTTATTTTTGGAAGCAGTTGATCTTGAAGAAAGCTCAAGCAGCTTTTAAAACTTTTAATATGTTGGGTTTGTGAATGAATTTGATACATGTATCAAAACTGGTGCAGTTTTTCAAACTGGACAGAGATGACCAGTGGGGTACAATTACTAATAATATATCTGCATTCCATTCAAGAAGCAACAGAGTTTTCAGCTCATAATTAAGTGCTGAGTGTATTAGGTACACAAAGCTCTTCTGATTCATAGCCTTCTAATCGGCTATTTAGAGTTTACACCAAGCAGAAAATCAATGTATTCAAAATGTAGCAGCTCTCTTGTTAACTCCAGTCATTTGCTTAAACAGTAATGTAGAGATGATAATTGAAATATGGTCTAAACCATGCATTTTAATTTGCAATAAAAATGCTTGAAATATGAGTAATTTGATTTTTTTTTCCAAAGGGCATGTTTATTGCAATCCATTCTTTGGGATCTTAATTCCATGGTTGAATGAAATTTTAGAATAATAGAGTCTTGTATCTTCCAGAAGGAATACCAATGTGATTCAGAATGACTTTAATCTTGCAGAAATTTATGTGGGTTTAAGTTAGTTAGCTGCAAGATGACTTCAGCATGAGCTGCTAATGTGACAGATAGCTCCCCAAAATTTGGACATAGACAAGGTTCTGTGTGGATGGTCTTGGAACAATGCCCAGTCTGACATCAAACCAATGATGGGGGCAACTAAACCAATATGAAAAGTCCAGAAATACTTTGATTGAAATGGAATGAAAGATTTGATAGGCCTCCAGAGACCTATTAACACTACTTGAATGACAATTACATCTACTGTCCCATAAAACAAAGTGGAAATTGTCTAGTACACTACAGAGAATTTTTGAAAAACTTGATGGACCCTATCTGGACACCATATGTGATGGTGTGATTCTCTAATGAAGTATCTAGCATCTAAGCCATCTCAGTTTTTGTTGTTATTTTCTAGAGTGGAAATTGTTCTCCATTGCAACTAGTGTGGTTTTACTGAGTCACAAAAATATTCCAGGTCTTTTGAGAAGCTATTCACGCTAGGAAAACTGGAAGGAAAAAGAAGAAGAGGGTAACTAACGGTAAGTTGGATGGACTTAGAAACAGAGAACACTGACAATAGGAAAAAAAAAACCATCTACTGGTCCTTCAGAAGTTATAGATGCTCCATCACTCAAGGCTTACAAAAAGAGACTAGACAGCCATTTGTCTGAAGTTGTATAGGTTCTCCTTCTTGAGCAGGGGGTTGGACTAGAAGACCTCCAAGGTCCCTTCCATCTTTATTATTCTATGTTTTATATTCTATCTAGTCTGCCCTTTGAGGGTTTGTATGTTGTTATTATTATTATTGTTATTATTATTGTGATGATGATGATGATGTCCTTGGTGCTCTCTGAGCTTGGTTCTTTTCTTGCAGGTGTTTCATTACCCAACTAGGTAACCTCGTCAGTGCTAGTAAAGAGTGGAGCTTGCTCTCCATTTATATTCTAATGGTTTGCCCTGTCAGTATTGGTGGGAGTGTTCTTGGAGGTTCTTTGGTTGGGCTGTTTACTATTAGCTTATTTGGAAGTTCCTTGTTTGGGGTATTGTTTACTTCTTGATTATCAGTCTGATGTTACTCTTAAAGTCAATCTATGCTCATCTGGGTGTTGATTGCTGGTGGGGATGTTGTCAACGTTGAAGCTGGCTTGACAGAAGCCATTTTGAAACTTCAGCACTCACACACTGGAGCCGAGGAACAAGGAGAGAGGAGTAGATAGTTGAGGTACTTAAGTAAAAAAAAAAAATTCTCTTGGGAACCAAGGACATTTCTGCAAGTGTTCGGAAGGAGGTGACAAAAGTCACCTAGAAACTGGACTGTATCCTGATTGGGCATGTGACTGGTTGTTTTGGGAAAGTGACAAACTTTTGCTTTTAACTAGGTGAAAACCACAGGAATATTCAGTTTTCACCAGCCTGTGCCAATATGACATATCCAATAAACTTATTCTTTGAGGAATCTACCTGCCTGGAGTTTTGTTTGCTATGGGTCAGAAACTCTGACAGAGGTATTTTAGTCTTTTAGTTCTCTTTTCAGCTTTTTGATTATCTCTTTTGCACATTATGTAGATATTGTTAATGTCTATTTGTCTATTGATGGCTAATTGGCCAGAGTGCCAAGCTTCTAGAAATTATCTAGCATTTTTCGACTTGGCTTAGTCTCGGATAATCACAGTTTCTCATTTGAAATTATATTTAATTATGTCATATGTTGTGAAATTAAAGAGTTTTCATCATGACTTCTGACTGCTAGCTGGTGTTCATGTTTCCATTCTACCAGCCTTCAGTTTGTTTGTTTGTTTATTTGTTTGTTTGTTTGTTTAAAATTGTCGGGTGATGGGTATGTGTTTATCCCAAGCATGCTGGTCTCAAATACGGATGACTGACCCAGTACCTGCACTGCAAGTTGGTTCCACGAGGTGATGGGATTCAAATCATTTAACAACTGGTTCTCTGCACTAATGATATCTTCCAACAACCAGTTCACCAAACTGCTCAGAAAGTTAACAACTGGTTCTCCCGAACTGGTGCAAACTGGCTGAATCCCAGCACTGGTTCCAAGTTTCCACTACTCTTTATGTGAAGGAATGGTGATGATGTTCTCCATTCAGTCATGTCCAACTTTAGTGAGTCTACTGGCCAGGTCTCTCCATGTCTTCCAATTTTGCACTACTTCTTTGAGTTGTTTTGTGCTCTGGCTGGTGTCAGCTTTGATGTTGTCCATCCACAATGTTCTTTGATGGCCTGGTTTCCTTTTACCATGATCTCTTCCCCAAATAATGGCTTTCTCCAGGAATACTTTATAACATTACTCTTGGGGAAAAAGAAGAAGACACAGCACAAAAACCTGAATATTCAATAGCTACAAACCAACAACTGCAACCTAATCCACAAAACACTATAAATCCAACAAATAATGACATCCCAATCCTTGTCAGAGAAGTTGTCGAATGCGAACGAAAGCGTCCTAACGCCATCTTATTTGGTCTAGAGGACATCAATAACAATGATGATATCACAATTGTCGGCAACATCATCAGTGACTATCAAGCATCAACTATCTCCCCTGATGAAATACTTGACATTTCTTGCATTGGCTGAGAGCTCAAAAACAGAGATGGCTCTGTGGCCCCACACTTCTGCAGAATCATTTGCAAAAATGAATTAAGAAAACATAAATTCATTTATACTATAAATTCACTCAGCAAAAACAACACCAACCATAAAAACCTCTGAACTTGTCCTGACCTAATCTTACAGCAATGTGCCTGCTCCCGTATTCTATGCACAGAACTCAAAAATCATCTAGACAATGGAGAAAAGGACCTGTACATTGATTACCATGCAGACTGTATCAAAAGAAAGTTACACAACCCACAACTCAGCATCCAAACCTTCAACCAATCCACCATCACCCAAGACAAGGCATACACGCTCCCAACTACCTCAACTACAACTGGCCTTAAATGCAAGCTACTCAATGCAAGAAGCCTTGTAAATAAAATATCTGAATTTCTCCTCTTACTAAATACGGCTAAATTTGACATCATATTTGTCTGTGAAACATGGCTCAACACATCTCTCCCTGACTCCATTACCTCAGTAAGAGACTATCATGTTTACCGATCTGATCGTGAAATCCATAGAGGAAGTGGTGTTGCTGTCTTCTATACAAAGTCCTTACATCTAAAAAACTTCCAAGTTACCCAGGAGCTTGTTCTTGCTGAGACCATCGTCTGTGAACTCTCCTTAAATATCACATTTCAGTTCTTACTAGGTTACAGAGCCCCTGATTATGACATCGAACATGTAAACAAGCTAAATACACTACTAACATGGTCAGCATCCTGCCCACATGCTTTTATCTTTCTTGGTGACTTCAATCTACCTCATATTAACTGGACCCCAAATGAATGTACAACTGAACCCATACATGCAACCTTCTACAAAGCTGTAACAAATCTGGGACTCAAACAGTTGTGGTCACCAACAATACTAGGCCTTGATCTCATCTTCTGCAATAGTTTGAATTCAATTTATGGAATACAAAGTAAAGAACCCTTTTCCAACAGTGACCACAACATGATTGACTTTTGTCTCAACATACATCCACACAAAAATCATCACAACAACAAAATCCCCAATTATAATTTCAAAAAAGTCAGCTATGATCTTATAATCAATGATCTCTCTTCCCTTGATCGGCAATTTCTATTCACTGGATGCAATACTGTTGAAGACCATTACAACATACTCTTACTAGAAATCAAAAGAGCCATCAAACTATATGTACCAATAACAACTCCCAAAACCAGGAAAAAAAGATTACCCATAACAATAAGGAAGCTTCAATCCAAAAAGAGATCACTTTGGCAAAAAAACAAATCTGGTCACGTTGCCAATTTCAAAAGCCGATACAAAAATTTATGCCACCAGAGAAAGACTGAATGCACCAATTATTATATTAAACAAGAGGAAAACCTTCTACCACCAATTCCACCCGCGCTTTTTGCAATCTTGTAAACAACAAACTAAAAGACTCAAGGTCCATCCCACCCCTGAAAGGACCTAATGGCAAAGACTGCAATGACGACACCATCAAAGCCAACCTCTGTAACACATTCTTTGGCTCAGTATTTGTAAACAGCAATAGATCAAGCCAAGTACTTCCTAGTTGAACCACAGACAACTACAATGATCTAATACATATCAATTTTACAGAAGACATTGTTGAAAGAGCACTGCACAATCTAAAATCATCCCTATCTTTTGGACCAGACGGAATATGTGCCTACTTCTTAAAAAAGCTATCCACTGCCATAGCTGAACCTCTAAGCATAATCTTTGAAAAATCTTTCAGGACCAGCTCCTTGCCAAAACTATGGTCACAAGCTATGGTCATCCCCATCTTCAAAAAGGGAGACTCCAGCCTAGTTGAAAATTACAGACCAATCTCCTTATGCTGCATCACCTGTAAAATCATGGAATCAATTATTAACCAATCCATCATCCTCCACTTAGAGACAAACAACCTACTCTCCAATAAAACAATTAGGTTTCAGAAAAAAACTATCCTGTAATCTACAACTTTTACACTGTAAAAACATATGGACTATACAACTCAATCAGGGCAAAGAAATAGACACAATCTACATAGACTTCTGTAAAGCCTTTGATTCAGTGGTACATGACAAACTACTCCTAAAACTAAAATATTATGGTGTCTCTGGACAACTGCATAACTGGATAGAAGCATTCCTGTCAAACAGACAACCAATGGTCAAAATTGGGAACGTCCTATCAAATTCTGTACCTGTCAATAGTGGTGTCCCCCAAGGCAGTGTTCTAGGACCAACTCTCTTCATACTCTACATAAATGACCTCTGTGATCATATTAAAAGCAACTGCGTCCTCTTCGCTGATGATGTAAAGCTGTTCAATACCACATACAATACTGCTACCCTTCAAAAAGACCTTGACTATGTATCAGAATAGTCAAACTAATGGCAATTTCAAATCTCAACAAATAAATGCTCTGTCTTACATATTGGCAGAAAAAAATCAGAAAATAAAATACAAGCTAAATAGTCAAGACCTTGCTGAGGATCCAAACTTTGTCAAGGACCTTAGAGTACTCATCTCTAATGATCTAAGTGCTAGAGCCCACTGTAACTACATAGCCAAAAAGGTTTTAAGAGTTGTTAATCTAATCTTACATAGCTTCTTCCCTGGTAATATCACACTACTAACTAGAGTATACAAAACATTTGCAAGACCTATACTTGAATATAGCTCATCAGTCTGGCACCCATATCATGTATCTGATATTAACACAATTGAAAAATATTTCAAAGAAGAGTTCTCCGCTCCACTACTCATTGCAGATTACCTTATGCCACCAGACTTGAAATTCTAGACCTAGAAAACCTAGAACTACGCCACCTTTGGTCTGATCTAAGTATAGTATATAAAATCATACCTTGCAATGTCCTACCTGTCAATTAATACTTCAGCTTCAACCATAACAACACAAGAGCAAACAATAGATACAAACTCAAGGTTAATCACACCAAACTTGATTGCAGGAAATACGACTTCAGCAACAGAGTGGTCAATGTCTGGAATCCTCTACCTGACTCTGTGGTTTCTTCCCCAAACCCCAAAAACTTTAGCCTTAAGACTGTCTACAATTGACCTCACGCCTTTCCTAAGAGGCCTGTAGGGGGCGTGCATAAGCACACCAATTGTGCCTACCATCTTTGTCCTGTTTTTTTTTTTTTTAATTTTTCTGTCTATAGAAAATACTTTCTAAAGTGTCTATCTCATGTATTCAAAACTATATTTATTCTTATACCTGTATCTTGTAATCTTGCCTTCCTCTCTTTTCTTTTTTCCTTTTTTCCTTTCTCTTCCTCACTCACTCTCTCCCTTCCCTCTTCCCCTCCCTCTCTTTTCTTTTCCTCCTTTCTTCCTTTCTTTTTTCTTTCTTTCTCTTCCTTTCTTCTTTTCTCACTCCCTTCCTCCCTTCCCTTCCCTCCCTTTCTTTTCCTTCTTTCCTCCCTCCCTTCCTCCTTCTGTCTTTCCTTTTCTCAAAAATCATAGGGCTGGAAGGACCTTAAAGGTCTTCTAGTCTAACCCCATGCCCAAGGAAGGAGTCCTTATGCCATCCTAGACAAATGGTTGTCCTAGCTTTTCTTGAAAACCTCCAGTAATGGAGAAGCCACAATTTCTCAAGGCAAGCTGTTCCACTGGTTGATTTTTCTCCCTGTCATGAAATTCCTTCTTATTTCAGGTTGAATTTCCCTCTGACCAGCTTCCATCCACTGCTTCTTGTCCTCTCCTCGGGTACTACGGAGAATAAATTAACACCCTCTTCCCCGTGACAGCTCTTCCCTTCCTCCTGTAAGAAAAAAACCTTTGATTCCCTATGTGTGTTTATGCTTCATGGCTCTGAACCTGGCTCGTACTGCTTCTTATATGATAGTATATTAAAGCATTAGTTTAATGAAAGACTCATACTCAGGAAAAATGTAATCTGCATTTGTGTAAAACTAATAGTTGCAATTTAATTAGTTTTGGGGCTATTTTTGATATAAGTGTCTGGAATATTGCAGGAATAGGGAACCAAAAAAAGCAGACGACAAGAGTTTTTCAAATAAGTGCCAAGTGACTGGATGGCATTGTAAGTGAGGAAGATACCCCAGTATTCTTCCAGAGGAACAGAAGAGATGTGTATGAAAGACTATATAAGAAGGGGTCTTGTTTCAGATCAGGGCCACGGATAGTAGCTGTTCCTTGCTGGATCTAACTATTATTTGATGGACCTCATTGCAGTGAGTTGTTGATGTAAGTATTACCTTACTGAATTGTTGTTTGTACTTTAATGACTTTCATGTTCCAAATTGCTCATGAAATAAACTTAAACTTTTGATTCAAAGCAAAATGAGATTGCGTGCTTGTATTTCCTGTGCTACTTGTCTTATTTTATGACACTCCCTTCCTCTTCCTCTCTCCCTCCCTCCCTCCCTCCCTCCCTCAAATTATGCATTCCTTAAAAACAGGTTCAAACTAAACACATACCAAAAAAAAAAAAAAGACAACTCTAGCAGCCTCCTTTCCAACAAGCAAATTTTATTAAAAGTCATCAAGGAGCTGCAGTTCATTTCAGCAACTGCCCCTCACAAAAGCACATCTGTTTTAATAACATTGGTTAATTGGGAAAGATGCTTTTGGACTGTTGTGTGTGTGCACAGTACTATATGCTAACGCACAGCTTTGCTCATGCAAAGTCTACATCTGTATTCCAAAACCGGTAAATTAAACAGCTGAAGACCAAGGAATCAACTGTCTCCACACCACATTCATAGAATGGATTTTAAAGTGTTTGTTTCCAGAAGCAAAACAAATCTGGTTTGTTACAGGTACACACTGTTATGTCTGGAAAGATGGGCGCAAGATGAGACGAGACCTCGGATAGTAACTTCAACTCTTTAATAGTGACTTCAGATCGGAGGTAAAAAGCCTAGCAGCAGCAGCTCCTTTTATAGAGCTGGCTGCTGCTAAAGCGTCCAATGACAGAGATTTGAGCCTGCCGCGCTTGGAGCGTCCAATCGTGGCAGCCCGTTTACCAGCCAATCGGATCAGCTCTAAACAACCAATCATGACCCACTGTTCACGGACCAATCAGAAGTGCAAGATTACAAGCCTGCTAGTTCAGAACACCCCTCCTCTCTAGGTTCCGTCTAAGGGGTGGGGTGATGTATTCTCGCAGGTAGGCGGGTCTTCGTACCTGTCTACCTGATTTACGCTGTTCAAAATGTCTTCGCTCAGTTTCTGATTCTGACGGATTGTTTGCTGGAACTATCTGGCGTGGCAACCTGGCTTCTATGCTGGGTCTCCAATGAGGTGATTCAGGAATACCTGCAACGCTTTCATTATTGCTGTCATCTGGGTTCTCTGGAATCACGGACACTGTTTGGCTGCTAGCTCCTGGAGATACGACCACCTGCCAAGGTTCCTCCTCCATTTGTGAGTATAGTGGGCTTCGCTGAGCTGGTTGTGGGGTTATGCTTCCTTCACCAGATGTTGGTTCAATTTCAAAACCCCCTGTTTCCCTTCCCCCTCTGGTTTCGAGGTCGGGGTTAGTGATGGGAGTTGTGGGCAGCCTTGAGCGTAGCTGGTCTAAGTGGCGTTTCCACAATCTCCCATCTGTGGTTTCTAATCAGTAGGAGCGGGGGCCTGTGATTTGAGTTATTTTGGCAGGGATCCACAGTTCTTTGCAAATACAGGGTCTCCTACCTTAAAGGAGCGGTGTTTACTGCTGGAACCCAGGGGCTTTTCTGGGGTGTATGCTGGGTGTAGGCGGTCTAGATGCGATCTGAATTTTCTGCCCATCAGGAGTTCAGCTGGGTTTTTGTTTGTGGTACTGTTTGGTGTAATATGTTGGAGAAGGAGCATCCTGGTGACTTTGTCGTGGATGTTTCCTTGTTCCATTTTCTGTAATGTCTTTTTAGTGAACTGAACCATTCGTTCAGCCCTGCCATTGGCCACCAGGTGAACAGGTGAAGTCAGGGCATGGCGTATCCCCCTGTCTGCTAGGTACTGCTCAAAAGCTAGGGCGGTAAATTGGGGCCCATTTTCGGAAACCAAGACATCTGGTAACCCGTGCATTGCAAAAAGTCTGTTTAGCTTCTTGATGACCACATCTGTAGTGGTGGTCTTCATCTTGTTGATCTCGAGCCAGTTAGAGTAGGCGTCCACTGTTATCAGGAAGGTATGACCTTTTGTAGGTCCCACGAAATCAATGTGGATGTGGGACCAAGGACCCCTGGGCATTTCCCATTCAGCTGGCGGTGCTTTTGGTGGGGATGAGCGTGTTTCTTGGCATTTGCTACAAGAGGCAACCCAGGCTTCAATTTATTTGTCCATACCTGGCCACCAGGCGTAGCTCCTTGCCAACGCTTTCATTCGAATGATGCCCAGGTGTCCATCGTGTAACAAGTGTAGAACTTTCTTTTGCAGCTTCTCTGGTATGACCACTTGGTCTCTCCATAACATGCATTCTTTTTGAGAGAAAAGTTCTGTTTGTCTGTTCTTGAAGGGTTTAAAGGTGTAATTTGGTTCGATTTCTGGCCACCCCCTCTCCACCCAAACCCGTGCCAAACAAGAGTCCTTTTTTGTTTCCCAGGCTATGTCTAGTGCTGTTAGTGGAGGTGATGGAAGTGTCGCAATTTGTAGTGCTGAGAGCATGGGAGCTGGGTCATTGAGAATTTCTGGCAGTGGAGAACAGCTCAAAGTGTCTGCATGGGGAATGGCTTTCCCTGGTCGGTGTTTCAAATGGTAGTCATAAGCGGCTAAGAACTCTGACCATTGTGTCATCCTAGGGAATACGATGTGTGGGGTTGGTTTGTCACCTGCCAAGATGCCAAGTAATGGTTTATGATCTGTGATGATGGAAAAGGATCTTCCATACACGTACTCGTGGAACCTTTTTATTGCAGATACAATAGCGAGGGCTTCTTTATCCAAATGACTATAATTTCTCTCTGTTTTAGACAAAGTTCTTGAAAAGAATGCAATAGGCACCTCTGTACCGTTTGGCAGGACGTGGCTNGTCGCCTTCTGGGGTAGGAAGATGTTATAAAAGTTAATGAGTCCCAGGAAGGCTTGGAGGTCTGGTTTGTTCTTTGGTCTTGGGGCATTTTTAATGGCAGCCAATTTCTTTTCAGTAGGGTGAATTCCTTGTTTGTCAAGAAAGTAACCCAGAAATTCAACCCTCTCAATGCATAACTGGCACTTTTCCTTCTTAACCTTGAGGCCTGCGTCTTTGAACTCTGAGGCGTTTCTCTAACTGACTTCTCATAGGGGCGGCTATCAACATGTCATTGAAATAGGGCACGACCCCTTTGATGCCCTGTAGCAACCTTTCCATCAGACTTTGAAAAATGCCAGGTGCTACGCTTACCCCAAACTGGAGTCTGTTACATTTGAATGCATCTCTGTGTGTAACTATAGTTTGGGCTTCTGCAGTTTCTGCGTCTACTGGCAACTGTTGATAAGCTTGGGCCAGGTCAAGCTTTGCGAATACTTTTCCACCCCCAAGTGAGTGAAGGAGATGTTGGACCACAGGTACTGGATAGGTGCTCTGCTGTAACGCATGGTTGAGGGTGGCCTTGTAATCCCCACAGATTCTCAAGAATCAGTCAGGTTTTATGGGGGTTACAATTGGGGTCTCCCAGCGGGCGTGGTCGATGGGTTCTAACACGCCTTACGCTATTAATTTGTCGAATTGCTCATCAGTTTTAGGTTTGAGAGCAAAAGGAACGTGGCGAGGCTTTAGGTGAATGGGTGTGATATCAGGGCATAGATTGAACGAGATGGGGGACCCCTTGTACTTGCCTAATTCCTCAGTGAAGACTTCCTGAAAGTCCTGGACGAGGGCCGCCTCCCAGTCTACGTCTACAGTCTGGTTGATGCCTGCCATTCCGATTCCTAATGGCGCAAACCACTGCAGACCCAATAAGCTGGGCTGGTCTCTGTCAATGATGGTGAGCGGTAGTATTGCGGTGTGGTCCTTAAAGGAGACCTGGACATGACTGGAACTGGCAACCGGGATTCAATTTCCCTGGTAGTCTTTTAATATGAGCCTCTGGGTGCTGAGGTCTTGGCGGCAGATGTCAGGAATCAGCTGCTTGAGGGTTTTCCAGGAGACCATGGATAAGGGAGACCCAGAGTCCACTTCCATGATGCATGGATGATTTTCAATGGTGACTTTTATGCGGATTTTTTTTTTGCATCTAATGATGAAGCGTGGCCGATGGTGATGGTCTGATGTGCCTCTTTCCATCTGGTTGCGCCAGTAAACATCCGGTTCCTGTTGTACTGGATCCACTGGTTGTTTGGGCAGTCCTGATTTGTTGGTGGGGTGCCTGCTGCTTGTCGGAAGTTAGTCTTTTTCCTCTTGGGACTGGATCCTCTTTTGTTCCAGCACACTTTAGCAATGTGCCCCCTTTTCTCACAAGAATGACAGATGGCGTCTAGGAACCTGCATTCTGATCATGGGTGATTTCCCCCGCATCCAGCGCATTGGAAACTGGATTTACAGCCCCACTGGTCTCGCTGTTCGCGCTCTGACCTGAGTCTGTTGACTTCTTCCTCTTAATTATCTGATGCAGAATCGATGTCCTCGTGGTGGGTGGATGAAGCGTATTTCTCTGAGGATGTGGCTGGGTCGCTGGGTGTTTGACGGCTGGCCCCATTTGCTCGGCGCATTCATGCTGCTGATTTGTGAGTTGCTTCAGCTGCAGTAGCATCGGCTATGGCATCTGTGAGGGTGATGTCTCCCTTTGCCATAATTTTGCTTTGGACCATGGGGTCCCTTAGGCCAAGAACAATTCAATCTCTCATGGCTTCTTCTAGGTTTACGAAACCACATAATCCACCCAAATTTCGTAGGTCAGCTACAAAGTGCCCGATGTTCTCACCTTCACGTTGGTCCCTCTGGTAGAATTCATGTCTTCTGATGAGGGTTGGAACTGCTGGGGTGTAATGGGCACGCAGGATGGGAGCAGGGTATCCCAGTCCATTGTTTTGACTTCAGCTGGTTTGGCAAGCGCCTTTGCCATTCTAAAAATGGCGGGTCCGCAATGCATTAGGAAAACCGCCCTTTTTTTGCTCGATGTAGCATCCTTCAAATTGTTAGATTCCAGGAACATTTGGAACCTGTCCATATATGAGCCCCAGTCCTCGCTGGCTGGATCAAATGGAGCAGGTAGTATAGCGCTGCTGGCCATTCTGCCATTCTCTGTGCATCTTCAGCCACGTGCTCTGAATAATCTGTGAGTGCTCAGTCAGCTCTATCGTCTTCGCATCCCATCCTCATTGCCAGTTTTATGTCTGGAAAGATGGGCGCAATAATGGAGACGAGACCTCGGATAGTAACTTCAACTCTTTAATAGTGACCTGATCGGAGGTAAAAAGCCTCGCAGCAGCAGCTCCTTTTATAGAGCTGGCTGCTGCTAAAGCATCCAATGACAGAGATTTGAGCCTGCCACGCTTGGAGCGTCCTGTTTACCAGCCAATCAGATCAGCTCTAAACGACCAATCACTACCCGCTGTTCACGGACCAATCAGAAGTGCAGGATTACGAGCCTGCTAGTTTGGAACACACACACCATTCTCCCTTTGCAGACACAATCTCCTTCACACAAGTCATATCTTGTTTCTCCTTCCATCCTTGCCGAACTGAATGACAAGTTCCTTCTTTCTCCTTGTGTTTGTGTGTTTGTCTTTCCTTCTCCTGCTCACACCCTAATCCTGAAATACAGTTTCCTCTTTCTGCTGTTAGCAGCTCAGGATCTGCCTACCTATGTCCTAGGAGTGGTACTTAAGAGGGGAAGGTGTGTGTGTGTATAGCAGAAATAGACAGACAATGTGTTATGATACGGAGTCAAGATTCTTTTATGTCTCCCTCGGCTTCCCTGTTTTTCTGCCCCTCTGCCTCCCCCATTCCCGCCCCCCAAAAAGATAAATAGTCTTTGAAAGGACAAGCAGTTTTGATTAGCATTTAAAATGTTGTCAATTTTTAATGAAACCATAACCTCCAACCATAGGCTCCATGCAAACTGGAAGCGAGGTTGCAGAGTGCATGCTAATGGGCTTGGCATGTTTTCCTCTCCCTGCCCTTCAATGAACTTCCTTGTCATTAATTTGTGATGTCAGTCCACATTAGGAGGTCTCGGAAGCCAAAACTAGGGGAAAAAAAGAATCAACACTAACCATCCACAGCTAGAAAGATAACTGTTTTCCAGCTGCTTTATTGTAATTTGCTCTGCTTTGAAGGCATAAAGGGTTAGTATACGCTTTATAATGCCTTGGTAAGACAACATTTGTAATATTGCATCCAATTTTGGACACAGTGATACAAAAAAATGGGGTTGAGACTTCAGAAAGAGTGCAGAGAACAGCAACAAAGATGATTAGGGGACTAGAGCAAGGGTCTTCAAACTTGACAGCTTTAAAACTTGTGGACTTCAACTCTCAGAATTCCTCCTCCAGACATGTTAGCTCAGGAATTCTGGGAGTTAAAGTCCACAAGTCTTAAACTTGCCAAGTTTGAAGACC
>BHEV01028908.1:0-19806 GCA_004319985.1 Emydocephalus ijimae | reverse complement strand
GGAGACCCTACACCATTTCTGACAAATGGCAGTCCAATCTCTTCTTGAAAATCTCAAGTGATGGCGCTCCCACAACTTCTGCGGGCAACTTATGTTCCATGGGTTGATTGTTCTCACTCAGAAAGTTTTCTCCTTATTTCCAGGTTGAATGTCTCCTGGATCAGTTTCCATCCATTGTTCCTTGTCTGGCCTTCAGGTGCTTTAGAAAATAGCTTGATCCCTTCCTCCCCTCTGTGGCAGCCCTTCAAATATTGGAAGACTGTTGTCATGTCTCCCCTGGTCCTTCTTTTCCCTAGATTAACCAGGCCCAGTTCCTGCAACCGTTTATCGTAAGTTTTAGCCTCATCATCCTGGTTGCTCTTCTCTGCACTTTTTCTAGTCTCAATATCTTTTTATAATGTGGTGACCAAAACTGGATGCAGTACTCTAGGTGTGGCCTTACTAAGGCTTTATAGAGTGGTATTAGTACTTGCCTTGATCTTGATTGTATCCCTCTGTTAATGCAACTTAGGATTGCATTAGCTTTTTTGGCTGCTGCTATACACCGCTGGCTCATATTTAGCAGGTTGTCCATGAAGACTCCAAGATAATGTAAGTGCACGGCTTCAAACACATAGTGATATAAATTGCACAGCTTTCAGTAATCCTTGGGCAGCCACAGTGAATAGAGCAGACGTGGGTGGGGCAAGCAAGCGATATATAGGTGAGATATATAGGACGGGAAAGCACCAGGGCAGAACTACCAGTACAGGCGAACTGGTCCGAACTGGCAGCAGTCCACTCTGGATAGCGGGAATGCGGTCAACATAATATATCTTGATTTTAGCCAAGTGGAAAAAAGAGCTGGCTGGGGAAACTTCTGGGAGTGGAAGTCCATGCGTCTTAAAATGGCCAAGCTTGAAAAAACCTGCTCTGAAAGAGGTCTAGGAGACAAGGATTATGGGTGTGTAGTGATAACGTCATGGAGTTTGTGGTCCCTTTGTAGAAAGGTCTGATAGAGAGATCGTAAGCACCCAGTAGATCTGATACTCCCTGATCTACCGTAGTGTTGTTCTTTGAAAGCCGATGGAGATACTGTTCCAACATGGTCCCCTCATTGTCTTCTCCAAATGGCAACTTGTGGATGCCACGATCCTCGTGGTAATGGATAATCCTTGACTTACAACCACAATGACTTAATGATGGAAATTCTGCTCCTTGTTGTGGTCTCTCATGACATGTTTTAACCAGTTTTTTTGGGGGGGGGGGAACACCATTGGTTAAGATGACCATGTGTTTCTCTTAAAGACTGCAGTGTCCCAGTTTATGACTGCTGTAAAAGTAGTTGTAAAATCAAGTCCGGTCATATGATGACACAATGTACAACCGCAATGACATAGGATGGACATTGCAGTCCCAACTGTGGTAATTTGTGATTCTCCACCCCACCCCTGT
Organism: Emydocephalus ijimae; assembly: GCA_004319985.1. Taxonomy (NCBI): domain Eukaryota; kingdom Metazoa; phylum Chordata; class Lepidosauria; order Squamata; family Elapidae; genus Emydocephalus; species Emydocephalus ijimae. Next base: position 18,372 of record BHEV01028908.1, on the reverse strand, counting down.
TTTCAACAACAACAAACACCATTGGTTAAGCTGGATTCACACTTACGACCCTATGCTTCACTTAACAACTGCAGCAACTCAACTTATGACCCCTGTAAAAATGATTGTAAAATCTGGTTGTGTGATAATTCAATTTAACTGCCGCAATGACAGCCAACAAAAATTCCAGTCAGCATTATGATCGTAAGTCAAGGACCAGCCGAATCAGATCAGGGAAAAATCAGAAGGATCAATTCAATTAATATTGAATTTAATATTGGTTTTGGTTTTCAGAGGATTTTTCTCTTTGCGTGTCCATCTCCTATGCGGGCGAACCGCCCTGCAGATACTTGTTACCAGAAGGCGAATATCTCTTTACGTCAGACCCAGAATCGCTGAATGGTCCCAATTGTTTGAAACGTTTTGTTTTAACGGCCCCAGTTACAATGGCCGATGAGCTGAAGCAGGAAATCGTTCAGCGTCTGCTCAAGGATTTGGTAAAAGGCATCATGGTGGCCAGTAACCATGGAGGAATCTTCATTTTTTGCCGGGATAAAGTCTGTGTCTCGTGGTCAGGATTTTTGGCCCCCGGGGGCCAAATCAAACTGGAGAATAACACTCACCAGCAGCTGTTCAAATCCCAGGAATTTCGATCAGGTGAGAACGAGGCAAACTGAACAAAACATCCATCTTGTTTCCATGTAAGCTCACACACAAAAAAAGGATTATAACTATTCCTTGACTTACAACCATCCATTTATCCAACATTCAAAATTAACGCTGGCACTAAAAAGAGACTTTTGATAAACCCTCGTACTTACAACCGTCGTAGCATTCCCCAGTCATGTGGTCTCTGTTGTACAACAATCCTTTTAGTGACTGAAGTTACAACGGCGCTAAAAAAAGTGACTTAGAACCGTTTTTTTCACAATTAATGACCATTGCAACATCCCAGTAGTTATGTGATCACAATTTTATTTAAAGTTTTTATTTTATAACATATAAAAATTCTAATTTCACAGTGTGTTGACTGGGTCCATATAGTGTTAGGAAATAATAATCAAAATGTTTATGATAATATTCATTACATTGATATTAACAGAATAGAATAGAATAGAATAGAATTCTTTATTGGCCAAGTTGATTGGACACACAAGGAATTTGTCTTGGTGCAAAAGCTCTCAGTGTCCATAAAAAGAAAAGATACATTCGTCAAGAATCAAGAATCATCAGGTACAACACTTAACGATAGTCATAGCAATCAAATCATATTACAAAACAGTCAATAAAAATCGTAAGGATACAAGCAGCAAAGTTACAGTCACAAGTGGGAGGGGATGGGTGTAAGAAGTGATGAGAAGATTAATAGTAGTGCAGACTTTGTAAATAGTTGGACGGTGTTGAGAAAATAATTTGTTTAGCAGAGTGATGGCATTTGGGAATTATGGTAGTGTTACCCTATTTCCCTGAAAATAAGACCCAACTGGAAAATAAGCTCTAGCATGATTTTTCAGGATGCTCGTAATATAAGTCCTATCCTGAAAATAAACTCCAGTTAATCTTAAGTGATGCATTTAGAACCCCCAAAATAAGACCTAACCAGAAAATAAACCCTATTGCGTCAGCAAAAATTAACATAAGACTTGGTCTTATTTTTGGAGAAACACAGTAGTAATAATAACAACATTATTTGTTTTAACCAATTCAGCATATCTTCCTTATGTCACTGAACCTTTTCATATATTTCCCTGTTTCTAGTTCGTTTTTTTTCAGCTGGCCATTGATAAAATAAGTTCCAAGTCAGAAAGTATTCAGTTTCTTTCTTTACCGTGATTATAAGTATTAGTCTCTCCATTTCTGCACATTCTAATATTTTTTTAATTACTTGTTCATCAGTTGGGATCTCTTCATTTTTCCATTGTTGCACTAATACAATTCTGGGTGTAGTCAGTACATGTATAATCAAATATGTATTCCCTTTCTTATATTTATCTGGTAAAATGCCCAGCAAAAATATCTCTGGTTTCAAATTAATATGCTGTTTTATCATTTTTCTCCAGGTAGTTATGGATTTTTGCTCAATATTTTGAACGTGATCACAATTTAGACGCTTGACCACTGGTTCATATTTATGATGTCCTGGGGTCATGATCTTTGTAATCTTCTGACGTGTTACTCACTTAACTGCCGCGACTCACCGAGTGACTGTGGCAAGAAAAGTCATAACATGGGACCAGATTCACATAACAACGGTCTGGATTAGCAGTGGGAATGTTTGGCTTGATTGTGGTCATAAGGCAAGGACTACCTGTATTGAACTCAGTGTTTGTCAAGTGTCCATCTTAACAAGTGTTTCTAGCTATAATTTCCAGTTCATATCCATGTCCTAAGATATGTAGCAACTTCAGGAGGTTTTCAACTTATGGCCGTTTGCTTTATGACGGTTTGAAATTGCGACTGGCTTGAAAAAAGTCGCAATCTAGGGTTCAGATTAGAAATGTCTCAAACCATGGCACTGCCCCTAGCCATTACTGGACTGCTGTCAGAAATGGTGTAGGGTCTTCTGCTTAGGCAGGGGGGTGGGACTAGATGACCTAAACGGTCCCTTCCAACTCTGTTAAATCTGTTAATCATTCTGTGATTGCAATTTGGTGACTTGACAACAAACTCACCTTTTGCTATCAGATTGCCATTTCGTGGCTTTTATTTTATTCCAATTTTCTGCACAATAAACACCATTGGTAAGCTGGATTTGCACTTATGACCAACGGATTCATTTAATGATAATGGGATTCACAAATTTGACAGCAGCTGAAATGGTGACTGCCGTAAATCAAGCATGGTCATACGTGCATATGTGGTTAGAAAAAACGTTAAAGCAGCATATAGATTACAAACCAGAATTATTTTTGTTAGGCATATTACCAGAGAAATACGATAAAGGATATATATATATTTAATACTACATGTTCTGAATGCAGCAAGAATGGTAGCTGTGCAACACTGGAAAAATGAGGAAACACCCACAGAGGAAGAAATAGTTAAAAAAATATTTTAGACTGTGTCAGAAATGGACAGATTAACATTGAAGATAAAAGAAAAAGGAGCCACAGAATATTTTCGAACTTGGGACCTGTTTTATCAATGGTTGGACAACAGAGGTAGAAATTAGAAGTTTAATAATGTCACATAAACGAATTTGACTCAGACAGTACACTGTTCGCTAAGCACTTATTGTGTACAAAGAGAAAATAAAAACAGGTGCGGTTCTGTGGTGACTCGACTTAATCACCATCGTGAAAATTCAGGCCCTTTCACTGTGGTTGTAAGTCAGGGACTACATATAGAGGTGGTATTCAGCCGGTTCAGACCAGTACTGGCGAACCAGTTGTGGAAATTTTGACTAGTTCGGAGAACCGGCAAATATCACCTCTGGCTGGCTTCGCTCATCCACTCCTGCTAGCTCTCCTATACAGTAGAACCTCGGGTCGTGACCATAATTCCTTCCAGGACTACGGTCATGACCCGATTTCATTGTGGATGGAAGCACAACCGTCTGCACATTCGCCTGCAGTTTTGCGCATGCACGGAAGGGGAAATTGCCACGATTGTACTGATCGGCACCCAAGGACCTGTTTACAACCAGAAGTAACAATTTTCCCAAATTGCTGGTTGTCACCCGATTTGGTCACGTACAGGAGCATTCATGACCCGAGGTTCCACTGTGTTCCTTGTTCTTTAGCTCAACTGATTTGCGTGGCAGAGCGGATTGCCGTGCCTCAGCTAAGCTAAAAAACAGCTCAGCTCACGCACCAGCGTTTGGACTGAGGTCAGTCTTCGAGCCCTCACTGAATTGCTAGTGTTGATCCTTCTGTCTCAAATTCACAGCGCTGGAGCTTTACCAGGAAGGCCTGGGACCACTCCCAGATCCCCGAGTCATTCTCTACGTGGGAGATGAACTGGATGAAAACGGAGATATGAGCTGCAAGCCCATCATCATTCAGGTGAGGAAAGGGGAAAATATTTTGCCAAGTACAAAATACAAATATATAAAAAAACCCAAAATACTTTGTTTTTGTTTTGATTTTGTAAAAAAATAAAAAAAAAAATAAGTTGGAGCTTATATTTTAAGTTTCTGAAGAAAAATAAGAATTTTTGCTAACACACACACACACACACACACACACACACACATACACAGGTAGATGTGTGGTCCTTGACTTACGACCATTCAGTGAGTGACCATTTAAAGTTTCAACGGCACACTAAAAAAAGAGGCATGGCCGTTTTTCACGCTTTCAACCTCCCCGTGTTCAAAATTCAGACACTTGGCCGCTGACTCATATTGATGACGGTCGCAGTGTCCCTGGATCCCCATTTGCGACCACTTGAAAGCCAGATTCACTTAACGACTGTGTTTTTCTAACTTAAAAACCAGAGAGATTCCACTTTACAACTGTGGCAAAAATGGTTGTTAAAATGGGGCAACAACCCACCCCCCCTCATTTTGCAACTATCTTGCGTAGCCACAGAGATGTTGGGCTCTGTTGTGGTCGTAAGTCGAGGACTACCTGTATTGCACATTGGTGTTGAAGCACCATGGTCAGGGGTTTTTTGTCTGTGATGTCAGAGCTGAGTGAGGCTCATTGTGGTTGATCAGTGGCTGGAGAAAACATCTCGGGGTTTTTTTGAACTCAAGACTGGAGTCTATGGTCCACAGATGGAAACACAATAAGAATTTTATGGACAGGCATTCCAAAACCAATGCATGTGGGTGGACAGGGCTGTGGAACATGGGAGTGAAAGACTTGTTACGCTCCCTGGTTTCGCTTCTGGATTCCTGGATTCTGACATTTTGGGCAGGGCTGAGGGAGCATTTTGTGGTGCTTCAGCCACTTTTTAGCTTTTGAGAAGATGGGAATTGGATGATGGGACTGTATACCTCCTATATCCCTTGGGTGTCATTGAGAAAGCATAGAAAAGCATCCTGAGTTGATAGAAAGCTATTATGGGATAGGCATGTATTCTAGATAGGAACGGAGACAATAATCTTGGATAATCATGGAGAAACCATCATTGTATAGTAGTGGTTTAGGTGTGCTGATCTATAAACCAGGAGACAGTGAGTTCTAGTTCCGCCTTAGGCATGAAACCCAGCTGAGTGACTTTGAGCCATCGACAGGAGATGGTGAGTTCTAGTCCCATTATTGGCATGAAAGCCAGTTCTGTGACCTTGAGCCAGTCATTACGAGACTGTAACTTCTACTCCTACCTTAGTCATGAAAGCCGGCTGGGTGACTTAGAACCACTCACCAGGACACTGGGAGTTCTAGTCTCACTTTAGGCATGAGAGCTGGCTGGGCAACTTTGATCCAATCACCAGGAGATTGGGAGTTCTAGTCCCACCTAAAGTATGAAAGCCATCTGGGTGACTTAGGGCCAATCACCAGGAGACTGGGAGTTCTAGTCTCGCCTAAGACATGAAAACGGTCTGGATGACTTTGATCCAATCACCAGGACACTGGGAGTTCTAGTCCCGTCTTAGATATGAAAGCCAGCTGGGTGACTATGGGCCAATCACCAGGAGATGGTGAGTTCTAGTCCCGTCTTAGATATGAAAGCCAGCTGGGTGACTTTGGGCCAATCACCAGGAGTCAGTGAGTTCTAGTTCCGCCTTAGGCATGAAACCCAGCTGGGTGACTTTGAGCCAATCGACAGGAGATGGTGAGTTCTAGTCCCATTATTGGCGTGAAATCTAGCTCTGTGACCTTGAGCCAGTCATTACGAGACTGTAACTTCTACTCCTACCTTAGTCATGAAAGCCGGCTGGGTGACTTAGAACCACTCACCAGGACACTGGGAGTTCTAGTCTCACTTTAGGCATGAGAGCTGGCTGGGCAACTTTGATCCAATCACCAGGAGATTGGGAGTTCTAGTCCCACCTAAAGTATGAAAGCCATCTGGGTGACTTAGGGCCAATCACCAGGAGACTGGGAGTTCTAGTCTCGCCTAAGACATGAAAACGGTCTGGATGACTTTGATCCAATCACCAGGACACTGGGAGTTCTAGTCCCGTCTTAGATATGAAAGCCAGCTGGGTGACTATGGGCCAATCACCAGGAGATGGTGAGTTCTAGTCCCGTCTTAGATATGAAAGCCAGCTGGGTGACTTTGGGCCAATCACCAGGAGTCAGTGAGTTCTAGTTCCGCCTTAGGCATGAAACCCAGCTGGGTGACTTTGAGCCAATCGACAGGAGATGGTGAGTTCTAGTCCCATTATTGGCGTGAAATCTAGTTCTGTGACCTTGAGCCAGTCATTACGAGACTGTAACTTCTACTCCTACCTTAGTCATGAAAGCCGGCTGGGTGACTTAGAACCACTCACCAGGACACTGGGAGTTCTAGTCTCACTTTAGGCATGAGAGCTGGCTGGGCAACTTTGATCCAATCACCAGGAGATTGGGAGTTCTAGTCCCACCTAAAGCATGAAAGCCATCTGGGTGACTTAGGGCCAATTACCAGGAGTTCTAGTCTCACCTAAGACATAAAAGCAGATGACTTTGATCCAATCACCAGGAGACTGGGAGTTCTAGTACCATCTTAGCCAAATGGGTGACTTTGGGCCAGTCCCTCCCCCTGTCAGCCCAACGACTTCACAGGTTTGTTGTTGTAGGGGAAGTAAGATGAGGATTTACTAAATTCGCTACCTTGAATTATTTGTGAAAACAATAAAGGCAGGGTACAAATCAGTCAATAAACAAAAATGTTGCAGGCAAGAACAAACCAGGTTAAATCCAATAACTTTCTTCGGTGGCTCTCCGAAAGTTTTAACGAAAATGTTTTTTTTTTTCCCTTTTTGGAAAAAAAGATGGAACAGACATTTGCTATCCGGATGCATTCCTCTGGGTGCTTCCCGTAGTAGAGATCTTCATTTCCCTACACTGGTATGGTTTTCCTGGCCATCTTCTGTACAGAAACTACGTCCTGAGAATGCAAAGCTTTTGATTCCTGAGAAGAAACCAACCATGGGAACATTGGTTCGGAGGGCCCAATTTGGATGGATGTTGTATCCGTTAACTTCCATGCGATTCTTCCTTCTCCAACCGGGACGTCCTTCCTACAACAGATTGGGAAGCGCCACTTGCTGCTGGCGTCCAAAGGAAAACACTAAAATACGCCCCCCTCAAAAAAAAAGAAAGCAAATTTTGGGACCGGCTCTTTTTCACATTTTGGAGATGAGGAGAGGAACGTCCTTCCGTCACCCAATCAATGTCTGCATTTCCTGGCTAAGATATGGAGGGGAGGGGGATGTCTCCTCCGTCATCTTCTGCAAATTATCTGTTGCTTCTTTCCCTTCCGGCATGTCACTTTATACTGTTTGCACTTTACCTGACTCTAAAATATACATAATCTGGCAGGCTTTTTACTACATATATAAAATCTCTTCAGAATTAATAAAATATTAGTGAAAGTTGTATGATAATCTTGGTGTCTGATGGATGAATCTTCAAATGGGGGTTATTTTGTGACTGGACTTGCAGGGAGATTTACAGATCTAACAGAATCAGAAGGGGCTGTGATATCCTGGGGTGTGGCACAAAGGCAACACAGTCACATAAGTAAGAAACGCCCCTTTAATACCTCCAACTTTGCCCCCAATGTCCAGGTTACCTTCGGTTGGAGAAAAAACTCTCTCAGAAACAGTCTTTAAGTGCAGGAAATTCAATCCGAAAACGAAGTATATACAAACTGTGAATAAAAATCCAGACAAACCACGCTGTAGCAATTAACTTGACAGGACAGGAGAAGGAATTGCAGACTTGAATGTCCAGCAAAACACACATAGTTGGGAAGACGCCAGGAACCCAGATAAGCCTTGACAATACCAGATAATTCACGATTTGCTCTCAACGGTTTGCTGCACATAATCTCCCTTTTTAAACACTGTGTTCCCAGCAGCAGCTAATGAAGGGAATCAGAGCCCTTTCCTCCCCCATAAGCCATATAACTCACATTGCTCCCTGTTCTGTTCTTCCCTGCATGCCCTAGGATGAAGAGGAGGTGGGCCTAGATCTTCCTCTGAATTCCCTCTCCGTTGCTCTACCTCTCCTCTGCTCTGCCCAGCCGGACTTTGCCCTTCCCCAGTTTCTTCTATAGCAGGGGTGGGCAAACTACGGCCCGCGGGCCACATCTGGCCCATTGGTCGTTTTAATACAGCCCGCCTCTGAAAAAAAAATATTCCCCTCTGAAAAAAAAAATTGGAGCTGGCCAAAAGAGACCCCGCGCCGCATGCCAAAAAATCGCACACACAACACGGAGCTGGGCAGCCACTTCCCTGGTAGCAGGGCCAAGGCCGCCACCCGGGGAATGCCCACAGCTTTCCCTCGCCAGGGCTGGGTGGTGGCGTGTTGCCCTGCACTGCGTGGCCCCTGCCTGGCAGCGTGCTTCTCGGATGGTCTCCTCCTCCTCCTCAGCCATACAGAACAAACAGGCAGAGAAGGAGGAGACAGCCAGCTGGTTGGGGGAAGCTTTCTGCGCCGAAAGAGGCAGCTTCTCATCTCCGGCTTTGTTCCGCTTCTCCAATGGTCCGGCACCACCCTGTTCTATGCGCCGGCTGCTCGGACCTGCTGTGCCTGACACATAGAACAGGGCGGCGCCGGATGTTGGAGAAGCAGAGCGGAGCCGGAGATCATTGGCTGCCTCTTTCACAGCACAAGAAGCCTCCCCCAACTGGCCAGCTGCTCTCCTCCTTCTCTGCCTCCGTCTCTGCCTCTCCCCTCTTGCTCCTCACAGTTGCCCTGAGCTGGTGCGGTTCTTTACTTGGGCAGTTAGACGCCTGCAACAGCGCCTGCAGCAGCAACAGGCAGTTCCACCCGGGTTCCGCTCAGGTGTCTGGCTGGGGCTGTCAGGAGTTGCTACCGCCGGCGCAGCTCCACGCAGCTCCAGTCCCGCGTAGCCTTGGGAAGGGAAAGGCAAAACCAGGAGCCGCTGAACCTGAGCCTCTGGTGCCGCTGCTGCCTTTGCAAAGCACCGCCGCGGCTCTTCCTTTTTGCCTTTCCCTTTCCGAGGCAACGCGGGACTGGAGCTGTGTGGAGCCGTGCTGGTGGTAGCAACTCCTGACTCAGGGGGCCTCCGAGGGGAGGGGGAGGAGGAGAAGAAGGGGGGGAAGGGGGGTGATTCTCAAAAAATCTTGTGCTGACCTGGCCCATCTGTCAAATTTTAAAAGTCAATGCGGCCCCCGAGCCAAAAAGTTTGCCCATCCCTGTTCTATAGCCAATGGAGCCACACTCCCACTGCCTGTCAGCTGCTCGGCCTCCCCCTCAGAATCAGATTCCAACAGGCACATGACAGGGACCTTGTAGGTCATCTAGTCCACCCCCCCGCCCAAGCAAGGGACCCTACACCATTATTTGAAATAATTTTTGTCATTCACATTTCATATTTGTTTCTCCTTTGGCGATCTTTCTTTAATGATGCTATTCAACCATTTCTTGATGTTCGTGTAACTCTTGTGGTCCACCAGCGAACTGGCCGCAGCAAGTTAACACAGAATCACAGTGTCGGAAGGGACCTTGTAGGTCATCTAGTCCAACCCCACCCCCACCCCCAAGCAAGGGACCCTATGCCATTTCTGACAAATCACAGACCAATCTCTTCTTGAAAGCCTCCGGTGATGAAGATCCCACAAGTTGTATTCTTGACTTATGACTGTCATTGAGCCCCAAATTTCTATTGTTGAGGGAGATATTTGTTAAGGGAATTTTTGCCTCGTTTTATGACCTTTCTCGCCACAGTGAATCACCATAATTGATAAGTAAGTAGCACGATTGTTAAGTGAATCTGGCTTCCCCATCAGTTTTGCTTGTCCGAAGGTTGCAAAAGGGGATCACGTCATAAATATGAGGCAGACAGATGGCAAGCATCTGAATTTTGATCATATGACCAAGGGGAAGCTACAAAAGTTATACAAGTGAAAAACAGCCATAGGTCACTTTTTTCAGTGCCGGTGCAACTTTGAACAGTCACTAACTGAATTGTTGTAAGTCCAGGACTACTTGTATCCAGATGTACGATACCTTCACAAAGGTGGAATGGCCAAATCTGGGAATACCATAGATTTACACATTTTTACAAAATAAAATCTGTTTTATTTTGATTTTGACAATATAACATCATTGATACATTACACTCCAATGAGCAGTTTGGAAACTCAAGACCCTGATAATAATTCCATTTTCTCTCTCTCTCCAGTTCCTTCCAGTCACTATTTTATTATTGTTGTTTTTTAAATTATTTTACTGTTTCACTGCTCTGCTTTTATTTAAAATGTTCTAGGAACACAACAGTTTGTCAGTCTTCCTAACATGCTGCTAATTAGTCATGTTGAAACTCATCAAATAATCTTTTCTCACTTTTTTTTTTTTGCTGAATATCATTTGTCACAAAAAGAGGAAACTCAAAAAAAGGCTGACTCATTTTAAAACTTGAGATTTTAAAAACTGTTTTCAGGAAGTAGAGTGAACACATCATACTAAAGTGTGGCAAAATTTCTTGTTAGTTAATGAACAATGCTGTTTATTTTCAAAATTTTAGTGGCTTGCCCAAATGAGCTGGTAAATTGTTCAATTCCTGGGAAGCAATTTTTAAAAATTATAGTTCGTGATTTGGTGGCAGAACTGGGAGTTGTTCTTCGTATTGGAGCAGCAAACAATCAGATCATGGTAGTTTCTTGCATTTTCAGCTGACATTTTGCAAATAATAAGAGTTGGAAGGTGCCCTAGAAGTTCAACCTCCGGTTCAAACAGGAAACCCTATGCTATTTCAGATTGTCCAATCACTTCCTAAAAATCTTCCAGGGTTGGAGCATCCACAACTTCTGAAGGGAAGCCGTTCCACTGATTAATTGTTCGAATTGTTAGGAAATTTCTCAATATTTCTAAGTTGGATCTCTCCTTGATTGGTTTCCATCCGTTGCTTCTTCTCCTGCCTTCAGCTGCTTTGGAGAATAGATGGACCCCTTTTTCTTTGGGGTAGCCCCTCAAATACTAGAATATTACTATCATGTCACCCCTGGTCCTTCTTTTCCTTAAACTAGACGAATCCAATTTCCTGCAACCATTCTTCGTGTGTTTTATCCTCCAGTCCCTTAATTATCTTCGTTGCTCTTCTCTGCTCTTTTTCAAGAGTCTCAACATCTTTTTTGTATTGTTGTGACTAGAACTGGGTACAGAATTCAAGTGTGGCCTTACCAAGGCATTATAAAAAGCGATATTAAACACTTCACATGATCTTGATTCTATCCCTCTGTTAATGCAGCGTAGAACTGCGTTGGCTTTTTTGGCAGTGGCTCATATTTCTGCTAATTGCAGTACCGAGGCATGGCTAGTCTAGTGAAGAGAAGGACCAGGGGAGATAGGATAGCAGCCTTCCAATATTTGAGGAGCTGCCACAGAGAGGAGGAAGGGTTCAAGCTATTCTCCAAAGCACCTGAATGCCAGACAAGGAATAATGGATGGAAACTGAACAAGGAGAGATTCAACCTGGAAATAAGGAGACATTTTCTGACAGGGAGAACCATCAACCCATAGAAAAGAAGTTGCCTTTGGATGTTGTGGGAGCTTTGTCACTGGAGGCTTTCAAGAAGAGACTGGACTGGCCATCTGTCAGAAATGGTGTAGGGTCTCCTGCTTGGGTGGCGGGTTGGACTAGATGACCTACAAGATCCCTTCCAACTCTGTTAATCTGTTAAAACAGATTTATTTAGGTGATTGTCCACCAGAATTCTGAGATAGAAGAAGGATGGGTGGGTGGATATATAAAGATGATAGATAAGAGAGAGACATAGATGTGATAAAGTGACAAATAATGATAGATAAGAGGTAAGAGACAATACATACTAGATATATGTACAATAGATAATNCAATCCGGTCCGGCCGCTTAACAGCCAATGAGAAGTGCAGGGCCAGAACCCTGCACTTACTCCAAGCTCACTCTTTATTACTATGTACATACACAACACCCCTTCCCCCTGGTTCCTTAGTTTAAATCATAGTCCTGCAAATAGGATGGTTGTCTTCTCAGTCTCTTAAATGTCCTTTGTATAGGCTGGTTGCAATCCAGCTGAGGTAAATTGCCGCTTGGTGGTGGGGCTGCCTCTGGTTCATAGTTCACTTCCATATCATTGCCCACATTTTCCGCAATTCCCTGAGGCGCAAACGTTTCTGCCTCCGGCTCCGCTTCTTGAGTTACATTTAAATTGTCGCTTCTTTCGAGCGGGTTCTCTAGGATTTCCACATCTTCCGTACCTCCCCCCCCTCAGTTTGGTCGTAGGGGAGTTGCGGACTGGCTGTTGCAAGTTGTGACCGTAATTGGTCGATACGCCGTTTCCAAAGTTTATCGTCAAGGGTTTGCACCAGGTAGGATCTGGGGCCGGTTACACGTATTACTGTCGCTTCCACCCACAACGGGTCGCCCGATAGGTTTTTGGCATACATGGAATCTCCTACCTGGAATGTGCGACAGCGGCTACTGGATCCTAGTGGTTTCTCCGGTTCATAAGCAGGGTGCAACCGGTCGAGGTGGGAGTGGAGCCTTCGTCCCATCAGCAGTTCGGCGGGAGTTCTGCCGGTGACGCTATGTGGGGTGATATGTTGTAAGAAGAGGATTTGATTGACCTTGTCGTCAATATTGTCATAACCCACCTTTTGCAAGGTTCTCTTCACAAATTGGACCATGCGTTCTGCTTGGCCATTGGTCGCAGGATGCACAGGCGAGGTGAGCGCATGGCAGATGCCCCGGTCAGCGAGGTACTGCTCGAACACTAATGCAGTAAACTGTGGCCCATTATCAGACACCAGGACGTCTGGCAATCCGTGGGTTGCAAAGAGTCTGTTTAAAACCTTGATGACTGCCTCGGAGGTCACAGTCGTCATGCGATGAATTTCGAGCCAATTTGAGTAGGCATCAACTGTGAGCAGGAAGGTATGGCCCTTGGTTGGCCCCGCGAAATCCAGGTGAATTCGGGACCAGGGTTCACGTGGCGTCTCCCATTCAGTAGGCATGGCCTTTGGTGGGGCGTTGCTGACTTCTTGGCACCGGGAACAAGCTTTGACCCACTGTTCGATTTGCTTGTCAATGCCCGGCCACCATGCGTAGCTTCATGCAAGTGCTTTCATTCGCACGATGCCGGGGTGGCCCTCGTGCAAAGTTCTCAGTAACGCTTTCCGGAGCTGCTCTGGGATAATGACTCTATCGCCCCAGATGATACAGCCCTTCTGGGAGAAGAGTTCAGTCTGCCTAGACTTGAATGGTGCGAAGTCCTCTGATACTTGGTCCAATGGCCATCCACGTTCTACCCAGCCTAGGACTCATGCTAGGATGTGGTCGCACTTGGTCTCTCTTGCGATGTCTCGAGCAGTCAGTGGTGGCGAGTTGAGCGCCTCGATTTGCAACATGGTTACCGTTGGTGCCGGATCGTCAAGAGTCTTTGGAAGCGGTGCTCGGCTCAATGCGTCGGTGTGGGGAATGGCTTTCCCCGGGCGATATTGCAGCCGATAGTTATAAGCAGCTAAGAATTCTGACCATCGGGTCATCCTAGGGGATAATATGTAGGGGGTCGGCTTATCCCCGGCTATTATCCCTAGGAGTGGTTTGTGGTCAGTCACAATGGTAAAAACCCTCCCATAAACGTATTCGTGAAATCTTTTCACAGCTGAGACGATCGCGAGGGCTTCTTTATCAATTTGTCCATAGTTTCGCTCTGTTTTCGAAAGAGTCTTTGAAAAATATGCGACAGGGGCTTCGGTTCCATTAGGCAGCACGTGGCTCAAAATGGAGCCCACCCCAAAAGGCGATGCATCGCAGGCTATAACTAACGGCAAGGTTTCGTTATACTGCATGAGTACAGAGTCAGACGTGAGCAGTTTTTTTACATTTCGGAAGGCCTGTTCTTCCCGGTAACCCCATACCCACGTTGCTTTTTTATCTAATAACCGGTGTAATGGTTCAGCGACAGTTGCTTTGTGCGGTAAAAATACGTTATAGAAATTGATGAGGCCTAGGAATGCCTGAAGGTCAGCCTTGTTTCGTGGCCTGGGAGCGTTTTTGATTGCCTTTAATTTTCTCTCGGTAGGGTGAATGCCCTGGCTATCAATCAGGTACCCCAGAAATTCAACACTGTCAGTACACAATTTACATTTGTTTTTTTTAACCTTAAGACCGGCTTCTTGGAATTTTTTTAGGACTAATTTCAACCGGTCCTCTTTATTTACATCGTGACTTCTGTCTTAACAGCAATAAACCCCGCCTTATATAGGCAACCCTTGTAACTCTTTAACCAATAACAAGCTAGGAACGCTAGCTTTGATTACCAATAGGAGCTCTCTGTTAAGGGCCAATCAGATTCCCCAGAATGGGCCAATCAGGTCCAGCCACTTAACAGCCAATCAGAAGTGCAGGGCCAGAACCCTGCACTTACTCCAAGCTCACTCTTTATTACTATGTACATACACAACAAGAAGATACAGATGATAGATAATAGACAGAAATAGATGATATAGATATAGATAGACAGATAGATAGAGAGAGAGAGAGAGAGAGGGAGATAATCTCAGATCTAAGGAATACTTATGGGGAACAATTTCTTATATCATGCATCTCTTGAGATCAAATGCACTTGCTTACAACCCGCAGGTATAAAAATGGTACCCTGTTTCTCCAACAATACGGCCTCCCCCAATAGGAAGTCCCAGCCTGTTTTATAGGCATGAAATGAAATTAAGCCCCTCCCCCCAAATTAAGGCCTATATTAAAACATGCAAAATGGGGGGGAATGGTGGGGGGGGGCTTTCCCAAATCAGGGTCTTTCCAGTTAGAAAGTACTTTTGTTGCACACCCGGATATGGTGCTGCCTGCATTGACCCCAATACGAAGTGCTCCCCCAACGCCGAGGTCAACATCCAAGCTGTCGCCGCCCGCCTGCCCGAAGATGCAAAGGGCGGGGGGAGAATTAAGTCACCCCTGAAAAGACGGCCTAGCCATTTTTTCGGGGCTCAAAAAAAAAAAAAGATCCGGCCTTATTATATAAGAAACACGGTAGCAAGTTTTGCTTGCTCCTTGCTATAAGAACAAACCCAAGAGACATATTCTTCATAATTAAATTGTTTTTATCTCACTCTTGGTGTGTGATTAATTGGCCAGGCAAAGGGCCCTTTGAGATCAAACACTGAAAATAAAATGGCTAAAATATCCAAAACAAAGTGTGCCCCATGACTGGAATATTACTGGAACAGGTTAGTGAGATGATATCAGCCTGCTATTCATAGTTCAAATATAGTTCAGCAGGTGATGGTATGTGGGATTGTTATGAAGAGAGGTCAGATTATACTTCCAGGGTTGCTAGGCAACCTATATTGCCTAATTATATTCCCTTTGATCCCTGCAAATCACCGGAAGATAAAACTTATTTAAAGACGGACTTGGCCGAAGCTTTTCTGAGGTATTGCTCAGTGCAAGCCCTGGGAAAGAGCCAATGAGGCCATATCAACCTTCAAAATAAAGCAAATTCATTGTAGGAATAAAAAACCTGGCCATAAATAAAAAAATTAGTGATTTCATTGCCGCGATTGATGCTTCCATCTCTGCTAAATTAATGAAATGACATTGCAAAGGACAATGGGACATGTAATAGAACCTGTTTAGAAGGGCTGGGAATCTAAATAGCAGAATTGGGATTTTTTTCTGTAATGTTTGCTCTGACAGGGGCCAAAGTGGGAGGAAATGGGCTTTTAATCCATTCCGTTTTGTTATTTATTTTCTTAATTTATGTATCGAATTTAGGCACTGCCAAGGTCACATACAGAGCAAGGGTTTTTAATCTCACGACAGCCTTGTAAGGTAAGCTAGGTTGACCAAGAATGACCGTCCTGGGTGTCTAGTGTGAATTATTCTATTCTCACGATACTTGTCAGTGTGTAAACAGATGGGGGTATTGTTGTATCTTTATTTTTTATTCATTTTATTGTAATTTTTCTTTGTTGTGAGCTGCCCAGAGTCATTGAGAATTTGATGGCAAGTGTCAACTCATAAAACATTTCTATGCCCATTTTATAGTTGCCAACAGAAAGTTGGGGGTGCACAAATCTCTAATTGGAGAACATAATTGATGACTCTTGGCTATGGATGTGTATCTTGGAGAATATGAATTATGATGCACCCAAAGGGTTGGGGGGAAACCAGGGTCAAGGGTGACAGTGAATTACATGTCTCAAAATCTGCTTCAAACAGGTCCTGACAATGTGTTCACTCCTAATAAATTCTTTATAGGTTTTGAAGTTTTGCTCGAGGCTCATGATTTAATTAGGGCAACTGTCGGTATCCTGACAGCAATTTTATTTAAGTAAGAGTTGTTGAGGTAATTCCCTGTTAGGAGAATGAGCGCACACGGGGAGACATAGTGAGAGTGGTGAAGAATAACACACAAACAGCACACAGATACACTGTACAGTAAATGTAGGTTTTTACTTCCAATGAACGTTTAAGCACAGTCCAAAATAAGCAGTCCAAGTCATTCACAGGTAAGGCAGTCAGTGTTCAGTTCAGGGATAATCCAAATATCAAAGTCCAGTATCAAAAAACAGTTCAGTAACAGACTTATATCAACAATCAGTAACAGTCGTTTAGGAGGAACGGCAAAACTCTCCAACAGAAGGAACAGATACTCATTGAGACTCTCTTCTGAGACTAAGACAACCCAGGTTTCTGGCTCCATCTTATGGCCATTTGAGAAACCACACCCAATTAAAGTTTTTGCATTTTCTTAAAGATACAATATTAAAATGGCTATCCTGGTTTATATATTTCGAACCCAAATGACTGTTAGGTGACTTACATTCCTAACAATAGTAATAACAATAGATCTGTGACATGAACAGCCACATTAACCCAGATAGAAACCAGGTGATGGTGAGTTCTAGTCCTTTCTTAGGTACAAAAGCCACCTTGGTGACTTTGGGCCAATTACCAGGAGACTGAGAGTTCTAGTCCAGTGTTAGTCCATGAAAGACACCTGGGTGACTTTTGTTGAGGTATTCCCCCTTAGGAAAATGAGTGCACTCAGGGAAATGTAGTGAGAGTGGTGTTGAATAACACACAATCAGCACACAGATACACTGAATAGTATAATGTAGGTTTTACTTCCAGTAAATGAATAAACAAAGTCCAACAAACAGTCCAAATCATAAACAGTTAAATCAGTTGGTATCAGTCCAGGGATAATCCAAAAATGAAGTCAAGTATCATAAACAGAGTTCAGTAAACAGAGTTTGCTAACAACTGCAAGACTCACAGCAATCCAAGTAGAAGGACGATCAGGCAACATGGCAAAAGGAAAACGCAACAAGAAAGAAACCAGGTTTCTAGTTCCATCTTATGGCCATTGGAGGAACCTCAGCCAATCATAGTTACAGCATTCTCTTAAAGATACAATAGTCTTAAATTACTATCCTGGTTTATATATTGCCAACCCAACTGTTAGGTTGCAATCATTCCTAAGATTCTCCCCTTTGGGTAGGACAACACATAAAACCTTACAGTTTAAGTTCATATTCCTCACAGCAAGCCTTTTGTTTTAAAGTGCCTTCGACTTTCGTAAAATGATCTGCAATGTTATTCTCTGACATGCAGCACTGCAGTGTAATCATTTTACTTTGAACACATTGTCCTACATTTAGATATCTTAGATCGGTGTGTTTTCATCTTGTCTTTACAACAATATTGGAAGCCATCAGAATTGCTGATCGGTTGTCTTAATAAACAACAATAGATTCATTTATATTAATGCCCATATCAATCAATGGTTGTTTATAAGATACTAAGCCAATTACCGGGAGATTGAGAGTTCCAGTATCATCTTAGCTGATGACAGCCACCTGGGTGACTTTGGACCAATTATCAGGAAACTGGGAGTTCTAGACCCGTCTTAGCCCATAAAAGCCACTGGGTCATTTTGGGCCAATTACCAGGAGATTGGGAGTTCTAGACCCCTCTTAGCCAATAAAAGCCACGAGGTCATTTTGGGCCAATTTCCAGGAGACTGGGAGTTCTAGACCTGTCTTAGCCCATGAAAGCCGCTGGGTCATTTTGGGCCAATTACCAGGAGACTGAGAGTTCTAGTACCGTCTTAGCCCATGAAAACCACTGGGTCATTTTGGGCCAATTATCAGGNGGGCCAATTACCAGGAGACTGGGAGTTCTAGTCCCGTCTTACCCATGAAAGCCACTGGATCATTTTGGGCCAATTACCAGGAGATTGGGAGTTCTAGTCGCGTCTTAGCCCATGAAAGCCACCTGGGTGACTTTGGGCCAATTACCAGGAGAGTGAGAGTTCTATACCC
>BHEV01028906.1:0-14512 GCA_004319985.1 Emydocephalus ijimae | reverse complement strand
TTTGTCTTTATTAATTTTCAAGCCAGCCATTTCACCATACATCTCTATCTTTTCCAGCAGTTTTAAAGCTGTCTCTAAAGGGTCTTCCAAAATGAAGACCTTAAAGGGGGCCTCTATTTTAAAAAAATATAAACAGTCAAAAAGGAGAAAAGAGAGCAAGTAAATATAAAAATATAAAAGAAAAAGCCAGTCTGGTGAAGTAAATCGCAATAGAAGTTCAGTAAAGAAAAAAAAAGAGTAAAAATAAAAAGCCAAGCCTCACTTTGACATGACTTAAAAAAAATCGCTGCTAAATCAAATTTTGTCAATAAGTTTACAGATTTCTTCTTATATTAGAGTGTTCTTAAGTCCCAAGCAAAAAAAAAAGATCCCCATCAGCCGATACACTTCTTTCTATCCCGTTCTTCCGGAGCTGTCCCAGCTTCAGCAGCTTGGAGGCTGCCTCTCTGCCATTGGCAAAAGGGCTTATTCTGGATTGACCAGGGACTTGCGATGTCCCTGGAATCTACAGAACGCACCCCTTACTGTCACTGTCACTACGAGACGGTTTAGGTCCGTTGGGACCGACCAGGGGCGAAGATATCAGCTGCGATCTCGGAGCCCCAAGATCGCAGCTGTATCGCAGCGACGAAGCTCTGCCTTCTCCAAACATGGATTCTTAATATTGCAAAGTTATTTTTCTAAGGATCAAAATAAAAACATATAGTATATGTTGCCCACTTCTTTTCTTCTTATTAACCAATAATAATAAATATTTTCCTTCAGGAATAGGGATTTGCTTGCATTCAGTTAATGTAAGCCTGAAATGCAATTCATCTTAACCAGAAATAACAAAGTACAGAATGACTTACATGCACACTCCTATAATTCAATTATCAGATATCCTGGCACCCCCAAGAAATGCACAGCATTGGACTTTTCAGCCTCTTTTTTTATTTTGTGACAGTTGTGCCTTGCCGCTATGGCCAAAGCAGATGTATCTTGCTGTTTTTGCTGACTCATTTTCACTTCTTTTGCTGTCTCCTTTTTGGACCTGGCTTTTCCAATGAGCTTTATAAGACAGAGTGCTGGTGGACAAAAGGGCATATATGGAGGGAGGAGTAGGCAGGTTGAAGCACCCCTGCAGTTGTAAATTGTAACTGTGAGAGGGTTGTCAACCATCTGGATTTTGAGCATGGAGAAGCTGTAACAACAATAATTTTGGGCACAGGTGTAAATCCAATTTTTCAGCATGATCATATCTTCGAACATTGCTGAACAAATGATCAGACTATATAGGACTACCTATATAATAGCACTGTATAATTTTATTCTCTTGACTATCCAATTATTTTAACCTCAGTACTATTATCTGAATATTAACTGACTTTTGCCTTTAATTCATGCTATAAATTCCAGGGTTTTTTGTAATCTTCTGATTGCAATAAATGCTTTTTTCTGCAGTATTCATCTTATCCTTCAACCAATCAAAGTTTCTCATTTAGGAAAAGTTCATATGAAGAAGAATGGATAAATATTAACAATTTATCAATTCCATAATATTGAAGAAAAATTATTCTACCGGATTGAACACAAAGTTTTTACTCATTGTTCTCAACAGAATACAGAAGCAACTGAAAATCAAATTCCAGAATTCTTCAATCACAAAATAGGAATCATTATATAATGCTTCCATCTATCTCTTTAGCTACTTTTGACTAATCTAAATTCTCCAACAAATTTATGATCAGAAAATTGGTCTAAAAACTTACCAGTGTTATGTGGTCCTCCCTTTAAATGTGAAACATTAAATTCTGGCTTTTTAAAAACCTTTTGCTTGTTTCCAAATTGGGACAAAAACTCATTTGTTCTAATACAGAGTTATTTTTGGTTCCCATAAATCTTTTCTTCTGTGTGGGCCCTTGAGCTATTCTACAATTTGTTTTTAATTTAGAATCATCTATAATAATGAAATGCAATATTTCCACACATTGGCTTTATTTTTCTAAAATATTTTATTTATATTTTAGTCATCTATAATAAAGCTTCTTAAATGTTACCTTATCATGTTTATATTTACTTTATTGAATCGTAGCAATGATCTCAGAATTCATCTAGTCCAATGGTGCAGGATTTACTAAAATTGCTTTTAAGATTAAAAAAAATGTAAAATACTTGAGAATTACGATGATAAATAAGAAATTTATGCTATTTCAAAATAAGTATTTTAAGATATGAAATGAAATTAAGAGGAAATGTTTCGATGGGAGAAATTAAAATTGTCATTTTTGGGTAGAATCTTTGTGATTTAAAAATTTTTTTGCCAATATTTGACAATAACAAATTTGATAAGTGAAGTAACATTTAAAGAATAGTAAAATATATAATCTAAATTTATATGACAAAGGAAAAATGACTTAAATATAAAGTGTTACAAAATGGAAAATCATCAAGAGATATTTGTTTTCTTTCTCTTATTGCAGAGGGTAGTGACATAATCAAGTGACTAAAATTATAGGGAGAAATTCAAGTTACCTGTTGGGAAGAATTATCATATGGAAAGCATGATCAACTAGTGAAACATGCTGCCTTATGATATAGTACATTTTCATTTACTGTACATCATCATGCAGAGGTTCACAAGAGATGTGACTGAAAAATTATCTCCATCAGTTCTATTTTATTTTCTAACTTCATATTTTTGTTAACATTTTTGTCTTCTGATTATTAATCTTTTTTTAAATAAAAGTTTTTTATTTTTACTTTTTTAACACATCTCTTCACGTGAGAAACCTGGTTCCAGATTATAACATTTCTACATAGTCATACTTGCATTTCCATCTATCTTGTATAATATCACCTCAAGTCATTATCCATTCCACTTATCATTAAGTAAATTTCTATTTCATATTTCAATTCATTAATTCAGTATCAATATCATTTCTTCCATACATTTATTTTCAATTCTTTATCCCCTATTATTTCCAGTTTCGGCTTACCACCTATTTTATTTTACATTATACCTCATTATCATCCTTAGCTTTCTCTAGACCATATAATAAATAATCTAAAAAGAGTAGAAATAAAATAAAGTTAATATATTTAGGATCCACATGGTATATCCTCATAATCTATGTAATTTAATAATTTTCCATTCCCCTACTTTAATCATAATAAAATATTCTCATTGTACATTTCTATTACCCATTAAATAATCAAATGTATATTTTAAAATGTGTATATTCATAAACTGATTATTAATCTTAAAACCTGCTAAAATATCAAGTCATTTAATTTTCCCATTAATGTTTCCACATCCTGTTAATGGCTCTTCTACAATTAATACCAAATCATCCATGAAACTTTAACCTATATGTTTCTTTTTAATCATAACTCCAACGATTTGCTCATCTTGTCTTATCTGTCTATTCAGTAGCTCAAGAAGAAAAGTGAAGACTGCAGATATCCTTGTCTTGTCGCTTTTTGAATCTTATGAAATATTGTTCATTGTCTATTAAAAATTGCTTTCTGAGTAATATAAATGAATTTTATCCATTTAATAAACTTATCTCCAAGGTTTCATATATTCCAGGACACTAAAAATCCAATTCAAATTGTCAGAAGCCTTCTCTGCAGCTAAGAATATACTGAAGGTAGTCCTCGATTTAGCAACATTTCATTTAGTGACTGTTCAAAGTTTCTAAGACATCGAAAAAATTGACATAACAATGTTTTCACACTTACAATCATTGCAGCATCCTGGTAGTCATGTGACCAACTTTCGAATGCTTGATAACTGGCTCCTATTTATGACAGTTATAGTATTCCAGGATCATGCAACCACCTTTTTGTTTTGTTTTGTTTTGACAAACAAAATCAAGGGGAAAGCCAGATTTATTTTACAACCGTGTTATTAACTTAACAACTGCAGTGATTCACTTAACAACTGGGGCAAAAATGTTCATAAAAATGGGGTAACACTCACTAAACACCTTCCTCACTTAGCAACAGAAATTGTGGGCTTTGCTGTGATCATAAGTCAAGGACTACCTGTATCAATGCAGTTTGCTTTTCATTATGTTGTTCCCAATATTATTGTTTTTTCATAAAAACCTGCATTGATTTTCATGAATAAAGTAAAAATTATCTTCAGTTTTTCTGCCATGTTCTTAGTTTATACTTGTTATTCAATAAAAAAATATTGGTCAATAATTTCTTCTTAACTCAGATATTGTCCCTCTTTAAGGTATATCAATGCTGTATTAATCTCTTTCCAACTGTCCGAAATCTTTCCATTGTGTAGAACAATATTCATTGATTGTTGTAAAAGTTGTCAAAACATTTTACTAAAAGGCCAGCAATCCATCTAGATCAGGTACCTTTCCTATTTTAGTCTTTCACAGCTTCTCACAGCTCTCTTTTTGTTATAGTTTCATTCAAAATTTGCTCTGATTCTCTAATTTGGTAAATTCTGTTTATGTCAATATTCATCTACCTTCTCCAAGGAAATTTCTTGATCTATGTATAAAGTAATACAATATTGATAAAGCACATTTCGCATATCTGTTGTTGCAGTATTCCCTTCTTGTAATTTTAATATATTATTTTGCTTTATGGTGGCACAGTGGTTAGAATGCAGTACTGCAGGCTTAATGGAACTGGAATATACATGCATATCATACATACAAATAATTTTATTTATTGATATGTCACATATAGAAACTGCCTCCATCCGTCACTGAACAATTATTCNTCTCTCTCTCTCTCTCTCTCTCTCTCTCTCTCTCTCTCTCTCTCTCTCTCTCTCTCTCTCTCTCTCTCTCTCATTCTCTCTCTCTCTCTCTCTCTCTCACACACACACACACACACACATTCTGTACAATACCAGGATTTGGCACTATGTTTTCATATTACATCTAGGTTGATGTAGGTTTATTGAATTCATCAATTAGAATAAGTAAATGTGTGTGTATGTGCTCAGTGTACACTTAACAGAATGTGGAAACAAGTTGCTTCAAACCCTCAAATGTAGGATGAATTGTTTTCCAATCCATCTTTGTTTGAATTCAGAGAAAACCAGGTAGGCCAACTGCCCAGCCAGCAGCTAGAGAGTCTCATTATGTGTCATTTGCATCCCATTAACCATAGAGCTGTGGGTCATTCACTGCCTGTCAAGCAGACAAGTCATTCCTTTTGTGTTAATTAGTAGAGAAATAAAGAGTTAATGAAGATCTTATGATCGGGAATGATTCATCTTTGTTGTTTCAAATGAATCTCTGCTCTCTAAACGCTCTGGCTGTTCCTACATGTTGAATAATAGAGAACCAGTTGGGAGAGAGCTCACCAAGGCCTTTAGACTGATGGTCTCCAGGGGCATTTTGCATGGTGGGCTTTGTTAGTTGAAGATTAGAAGGAGTTAATTGCTTCAAGATGGCTAGCAGATTAGGTTACAGGGTGTGTAGTATCTGTGTAAGCATATGTCAGCTCTTGTTAAAAGATAGGATATGCTTATTTTAATGAAATTATAATGGGAAGAATTCATTTGCCAGTATGCTAAAAATCTTATTTATGCACTTAATTTGGAAAAGAACAGATATTGTTTTAAGGCATATCTCTTTTACATTTAGCTGTATTGCACTGCTAATGTTCAAACTTTGGAGATCCATGCATCAGCAAGGGCACTCTTTCTTCCTGCCATATGCTCTTCAGGAGAAAGCTGAAATATACAAAATATTCCTTTTGCATTTGTGGTTTTGCACCTCTGACTATAACATATGCTTTTAACTATGTTAACAATGAGAGATCAATATTTCTATGAAAAAGCTATTATAAACTAGAAGCTGAAGCAGCTGAAGACATATGTTTATAAAATAAACTATGGTCTGGCACTAAACATACAGGAACTCAAGGCTTATGCCTGTCTTTAATCTGGTTCCTAATGGAAGGGAAAATTCATGATTCTAGGACTTCTTTCTTAAAAAGAAATAAGAAAATTAGGATACTTCTGGCAGATTTTTTCTTTAGTAAACGTATGAAATATAAATAATAAACATAACCCACAAACCCATTTTAAAAGCATCAAATTTATACACATCTTAGCTTTATTTTTGCATGGAATAGAAATCTAAATTTCTTAAAGAACCCCAAATCAGAAGCTTGTTCTGGTTCTTAACCCACCGTTTTCCCTTCATATTGGAATTTTTAGCTGAACAAAGTGGCAAGTAATATAGCAAAAATATATGAGACACAGTGTACCAGCATGTTACTCATTCACTGATAAGCTAGGCTCTGACAAATTTTTGTCTTATTGTTCTGTGGAAATACAGACATTGCTTCTTTGTGGTTTTTGTTAAGGGAGCCATGTCTGTGCAACCTAATTGAATATACTAATTTTTCCTTTCTGTCATTTATGAATAACAATATCCTCTCTCTTTTGGGGGGAGTAACCAAAGTTTTTTCTCCCAAAGAATAGTCTGGTTAAAAAAAATAGCAGAAAGGCTATATGCTTAAAGATAAAGGGAAAGAAGAATAGTTTTCACATTCTTCAGTCTCAACAACCATGCATTTCTGAAATCTTGATTTTCAGGAAACATGATAAAGAAAACAGTTGAAAATATATGGAGAAAACATCTTTCAACAGTAATTTTACAAGCTTTCTTTTTTCTGGATATAAAGCAGCTTTTTAATTCTAAGAAGTATTTTCTGTAATAATTAGCAAATAGGCCAACCTTGACTTAGAACCATTCATTGAGTGACCATTCAAAATAATGACAGCATGAAAAAAAATGACTTCTGACTGGTTTTCACATTTATGACCATGGTAATATCATACGCATGGTTATGTGATCAAAAATTGGATGCTTGGCAATTGGCAAGTATTTACAACAGTTGGACCATCCAGGGATCATGTGATCACTATTTATAGCCTTCCCAGCTGCTTCCAACAAGCAAAGTCAACGAGGAAAGCCAGATTCGCTTAACAACCACAAGATTCATGTAACAACTGCAGTTTGTGGGAAGTTTGCTTGTGGGAAGTCAGCAGGGAATATGAGAAATTGCAATCACATAACTGTAGGGATGTTCTGATAATCGGAATTCTGAGGAAAGAAGGAAAAAAGGGAGAGAAAGATAAAAGAAAAGAAAAAAGAGTATTTATTACTATATGTTTATCACAGTTGGGATACCATTGGGAATTTTACTCCCTCACACAACTCATAAGAACTGAATGGTTCATTGTCCCAGCTTAGAAATAGTGCTGAAAGGCAAAACACTAGTGACGAATTTGGGAAATGGCTTGGTATCAAGTCAATCTCTATGCATACCTTATTAGCTGTGGACTAGAAAACCTGGGGCTTCAGAGTCCCTTGCATCCCTAAATTTCTTTGTGGTCTTTGAAAAAACTTCTGATCACAGCTGCTAAAAATTTGCTCTGTAACTGCTTGCAATTTTGTAGGTACAGGAACAATCATAAGCTGGATTGTTCACAAAATATTCTTTTTTAAAAAAAGAGAAAGTCAAGATTCTCATCAAAACTGAAATAACCCATTCTCAACTTGCAATATTATACTGCCTTCTGTAACCCCATATACCAAAAACATTAAGTGTGACCTACAGGTAAACAACAGTTGTTGCTTTACATCTAATATTATCTATGAAATACAGAACAAACTTTCCTTGGTTTTGATTTCATACCTGACTGCTCCAACTGGAGATGCCAGAGAACAAGGGTAAGGCATTTGCAATCAAAGCATGTTCTGATTCTTTTGCTGGGGGAGGCAGTTGATATGGAGAATCAATTTTTTAGGTTCTATGATCAGAAATGGGGTAGTGTGGGGCTCAGCAATTAGGACACCCGGCTTGTCAGCTGGAAGATCCAAGTGCCAACAATGAGGTAAGCTCCCATCCTTGCCCCAGCTTTTGCCAACCTAGCAGTTTGAAACTATGCAAATACACATAGATAAATAAATTACACTTTGGGGGGAAGGTAACAGCATTCCATGATGTCATGCTGGCCACATGACTACATAAATATCTTTGGACAGTGCTGGCTGAATGGCCTTGAAACAGAGATGAGCACTGCCCCTGGTGGGCTGAAATGACTAGCAGAATAAAATCTACAGGGACGCCTTTACTTTTGCCTTTATGTTCCAAAATAGCAACGTGCATTGTAATGTTTGTTTAATTTTGATTATTCTTCATGAAGAAATGTACCATCCCTTTGAGATGTTGAAGAACAAAAAAGGACTAGAAGAGATGGTTCTTGAGTTGCTTCAGACAAAAATAGACGTTTTAGCGTATTATATCAGAAACTAGAAGAAAAAACTGGGAAGGAAACACTGGCTCTAAAATGACAGTTCAGCTTTCAAAAAGAATTATGATGCTACTAAAAGAAGGAATGGGGGAGCAGGAGGGGAGGTGGTGCTGACATCATGGCGACAAGACACATCTCCACAGGGCTCTGTGGGATTGCACCAATTTTGACTTGCCAGGAGGTTCTGAGGGACCTAAGTCACCCTGGAGGGGTGATGAAGATAGAGAGGACACTCTGTTGATCACAAGAAGACTGCAAACTCCTTGGTTGATATGGAGGAAACTCTCAAGCAGGCAGGAAGAAAAAGATGGCCATTGCATGCCTGAGTGAAGCTGTCACAGCTGACCGATGAAGCAAGCAAGTGTGATCAATCTGGGTGATATTTTTTTAAACTCTCCACCTAAAATAAGCCTGGGTAAAAGTGGGACTCAAAGAACAGGAGGTGGAATTGTTTGTTTTCCACCCTCCAAGGATAGCGATGAGCAAGCTTGTGAGCTATTTATAAAACCGGAAATAAAGAAAAAAAATTGTCTGGAAAGAGAAAGAAATCTAAAAGCTAGGAAAGTTGGACTGGGGATTCTAACTATATTACGAACTATGTTGGAAATTTTTTGGAATATGAATTAGATCCCTGGGACTTTTGAATGCTTTAGATTAGGTAACATAATCCAAGCTAATGAGAGAAAAAGGAGAGTGATAGAATAACAGCGATATCTACAGGTGGAGAAAAACACAGAGAAGTAAAAGTCATGAAAGCATGACCCTGAATGTCTGTTGAAGGTTGTTTGCTATAAATAACACCTATTCCAGCAAACTGTTTACATAGTTGTTTGCTATAAATAACACCGACTCCAGTAAACTGTTTATATGGGACAGCAGAGACAGAGAGTGAAACACTAACTTTCTAAACAGTGTAGCTCTTTGGACTTATATGAAAACTAAATGGGTGAAGTAAACAGAAGTTGGGAAAATAGCAAGGAAGTTTTATTTCTCCTTTCTTTTTCTTCTCCTGCCTTTTTGATCTTCCCTGCTGGAGACTTACAAATTTCTGTGGTTGAACTATGGGGCTTGGTGGGCCTAAGTGGATTACAAATTTATCAAGAGAAGAAAAGACTGGTATTTAAAGAACCTGAAGACTAACAAGAAATCTTTTTTTATTACAATAATAGAAAGTGTGGAAATAGTTGGAGACTGAGAAAAAGAAATTGGTGGGGGCTTGAGGAAATGTTAGAATAATACTTGAGCTACCACTGATAATATTTTTTAAAATATCTTGAAGATTTTAAGAACATTCAAAATGACTAGCATTTCAAATTTAAGTAAACTAGGGAGGGAAATGCATCTGTGTCATCAGTAGCAGTAGCAGCAACATCCAGTCCAGCAAGTCAAATATTTTTAGACAGAATATTTACAGCAGGAAACAATGAACACAATGTAAGCAGAATTGAAATTAATGCTTCAAACATTTCAAGAAGCTACAACAAAAAAATTGAAGATATGAAGGAAAGAATGGAAAAGATGGATGATAAAATGGAGAATATTCAACAAATAATAACTAAAAATGAACAACGGATCCAGAAAATAAAATTCAGAACAAACAGAGGAAAGAGTGGAAGAGATGGATAATAGACTTATGCAAGTAGATTAAAATCTGGAGAGAACAGTAATTATGATTGAAATGGGTAAAGCTGAATACTTCTTGAGGTTCCAGAATATTGGAGAAGAGAAAGCAAAAAACTATCTTTGCAGAGATAATGGCAGAATTATTGGTGGAGGCTCTGGAGGTAGACAAGCAGGAGACATTCTGTGGGATGGATGAAATATTTAGAGTATTTACAAGATATGGATCAAGAAATAAACTTACCGGAGAGGTACATGTGAGATTTACTAAGAAGGCAATAAGAACAGAAATACTTTAAAGAGCAAGAGATGACCCATTAAAATATAAAGGGAGAGAAATAGTAGTTTTGAAAGAGATCCTCAGAAAAGTAAGAGACATGAGAAAACAGCACCAATTTTTGAAAAGACAGTTAATTAAACATGAAATAAGTTTCAGATGGCTGAAACCCATGGGAATACTGGTGACCTGGATGAAACAAAGACCTAGCCTGGATACTATAGAGAAAGCAGAGCAATTCTATGCTGAGCAATTTGGATCATATGAGGGAGAAAGAAAGAGAGAGGAAGTAGATGATAAAAAACAAGAGAAAGCATTAGGAGGAAGAAATGCACACAAAAAAGATGACAAAACAGAATTAAAGGAAAGAGCAGAACAAGAAGGTGCAAAGATAAAATATCAGAGAGAAAAAAGAGTGACTAGAACAACAAGACCTATCTACAAGTAAAAATATGGAAGAAGAAATACAATTATTGTCCATTAATGTAAATGGACTGAATTCTCATATAAAAAGGAAAAGGGCTTTTAACAAATTAGGAAAGCTAAAACTAGGTTTAATTTGTCTTCAAGAGGTCCACATTAGGGAAAGGGTAGGGCTGACGTTGCAACAGTACAACAAATGATTTCAGAGCTCTGGGACCAGCATCGATATCTCCACAGCTGAATGGTCCTTTTGGACCCGAACTGTTCTGTAGAGATGGTAGTTGAGGAGAACACATCCTGCTGATCCCAGGGACACTGCAAAGTCCCTGGTTGATCCAGGAGAAGGTCTCCATTCCGGCTGCAGAGGAAGCAGCCATTGAAGCTGCTGAAAGGTTGGGACAACTTCGGAATGGAAGAAGAAGAGGAAAGAAAGGCTTTGGGTGAGATTTAACTTAACACCTGAAGGGGGACAAGAAAAAATATTGAAGACAGAAGAGGGACAGTGGCGAAAATGAGCCTGATGTCAAACTAACTTGGCTTTTTTTTATTATTATTATTATGCAATATACAAAAGGACTTATTTTTTTAAACTGGACTGGACTTTTTAATTAATAAGCAATGAAGAATTAATATTAACATCTATTTTAAAGAGACAACTTGAGGGGTTTCTTTTTTTTTTTTTTGGTTAATTTCCTTTGTTCTCTCTAAAAGGGAACTTAAAACTTTCCCTCCATTTTGGTTACATTGTAAAATAGAAGTGAAAGTTGAGCAAAACAAAGCAACATTGCTGCCTAGAGGCTTAAAATTAAAAAAAAATCTATTAATGAAAATAAAGGAATGAACTTTGAGGGAAACTTTTCAGCCAGACTATTTACACTTTGAGAAGATAGAGAGCTGAGCACTGAAGAAATGTTTATGCAGATGTTTCTCTTGTAAAATAATCTCAACGGCTGGAGACTCAAGTTGAAAGGAAAGAGCTTATGGTGACCTTGAATTTTGCCTTACTGAAACTTGTTTAAAATTTGATAGTGAGGATATTGGACATTGTATGGTGGCAGTAGTTTGCTTTGTGATGGAATTTTCAAACTGTATTTTTTTTTCTTTTTCTGTTGATAGGTACACATGGCCTGATCCTTCTGGTTTTCTTTTTTGTTTTATTTTTCAATTAGGCCTTGACTTCATTGCTGGAATATTTTTTTTCTTTCTACTTTACCTTGGTTTTTTTTAAATTCCATAATATTACTGTCAGATTACTTTTGTATTCTTTTTCTTGTTTTTTTTTGGGGGGGGGAGGTTCCTCTATGGACTTGATCTTTTTCTCTTAGATAATTGTTATTTTTATATATTTCTCCCTTTTTAACTGGATTACAGTAAAAAAGAATCTGAAGATTGTGTATTGTTGTTGCAAGCTGTTTTCTCTTCTTTTTTGCTGACTAGACTTGTACTTAACCTGAAAATAACAAGGACACTTCACTACAAAACTTATGGGATACCATGAAGGCCTATGTCAGAGGACTGATAACAGATTATATGAAAAAAGAAATATTAAACAAGATGAATGCAACAAATGTTAGAGGAAGACTACAAGAAACTTGAGAAGGACTTACAAAGATATCCACAAAAAAAGGATATCAAAAATCAAATGGACACAGTTAAACACAAAATGGGGTTGATGGAAAAAGAAGAGCTAATTCAAAAAATTAAAGTGCAAAACAAATTTCTTTGAAAATGCAAATAAACCGGGTAGATGCTTGGTGTATAAATTGAAAAAAGAGAGAGAAATGAAAAAGATAATGCAATGAATAGATGATCAAAGAAAGATTTGTAATGGGAATTATGAAAAGAAAAAGATAGTACAAAAATATTATGAAAAATTATATACTCAAGAGAATACTGATGAAGAAAAAGTTAAACAATATTTACAAAGAGCAAAGCTACCCCAAATATCTGAGGACATTAAAATAATGTTACAAGGGAAAATGACAATGATGGAACTAACTGAGGCATTAACGAGAAAAAATACTGTAAAGGGTCCGGGCCCGGATGGGCTGCCAGCAGAATTCTAGACTCTACAGGAATCTTTAAGTGTCCTAATGCTTGAAGTGAGGAATAAAGTTTTGTCAAAAACTAAAATACCCAACTCATGGACAGAGACTTATATTACTCTCAAACCAAAAGACCACAATGACCTACAATAAATTAAAAATTAAACCTATTTTCCTGCTGAACTTAGAATATAAAATTGTCACCTCAATAATGGCAGAAAGACTTAAGATATATTTGAACAATTTCATACATGCTGATCAAAATGGATTTCTGCCAAAGAGGCAAATCAAAGACAATATGAGAATAATTTTGAATACTTTAGAATATTATGAAACACATCCTGAGAAGCAAATGGCCTTGGTATTTTTTGATGCACAAAAAGCCTTTGATAGTGTAAATTGGCAGTTTATATTACACAATGGAACAAATGGGTTTTGGTGAAACATTTATTAAAGCGATAGAGACAATATACTATAAGCAATCTGCCAAAGTAATGATAAATGGAGATTTAACAGATAATATTAATATTAAAAAAGGAACTAGGGAAGCATGTCCGCTGTCACCTCTGTTGTTTGTTTTGACTCTGGAGGTATTAAATAGAAATATTAGAGAGATAGTGAAATAAAGGGAATGAAAATAAAAAAGAGGAATACAAGTTACAAGCATTTGCAGATGATATGGTTTTTATATTAGAGGAATCATTAAAACACACCTAAATTGATAGAAAAGATTGAAGAATATGGACAGGTGACAGGTTTGAAAATAAATAAAGACAAAACTAAGATTTTGGTTAACAATATGGTGGAAAAACAAAAGAAAGAATTAATAGTGAGATTGAATATCCAGATCACAAATAAAGTTAAATATCTAGGAATACAATTAACAGCAAGATGTGGAACACTCAAAAAAGATAATTATTATACACTCAAACAACAGACTGAGACAGATTTGAAAAAATGGGAAAATTTACAATTATCTCTAATAGGGAGAATATCTACAATTAAGATGAATATTTTACCAAAGATTTTATATTTGTTTCAGACAATTCCAATTAAACCAGAGAAAGAATATTTTGAGGATTTAAATAAAATAATACTGAAGTATATATGGCAAGGAAAGAAGGCAAGAATCAAATGAAAATTGTTACAAGATGCCAGAAGAAGAGGAGGTTTTGGTTTACCGAATTGGAAATTATATTACCAGGCAGCAACACTGATGTGGGTGAAAGAATGAATAGTCTTAAGGAATATTAGATTGTTAACATTAGAAGATCATGACCTATTATTGGGATGGCACACTTTTTTATGGTATAAGGAAAGTAAATCACACAAGTATTTTAGAAACACTATATTCATGATGCTTTATTATGAATATGGGAGAAAATAAGGAAACAACATTACATGAAAATATCAGTCTGGTTGTCAACCATAGAGGCATTTGCATATCCAGTTTTTTATAAAATGGAACATACAGTAAGATATGGTGAAATATTAAATGAAGAGAGTGAGCTCAAATCTACGCAAGAATTAGAGGAACCAGAAATAGAGATAAATTGGTGTTCATGTGTGCAAATACATTCTAGATGTGATAAAGATCATAAGACGGAAAGATTTTATCATGAACTTACTGAATTAGATGGAATTTTGACAGGTACTGATGAGAAGGTGATTAAAAAAATTATATGGATATTGAGTAAAATTAGAAAAAGAACAAGTAAAAGAAACAATGATTGCTTGGGAAAAATTTTGGATGTGGAAGAGATTTAGAAAGATGGTAGAAATTATGGTCTCAAAACTATAAAATAACAATGTCAACAGCATATAAAGAGAATTTGTATAAGATGTTTTACAGGTGGC